>JACTOM010000937.1:2292155-2347926 GCA_015832385.1 Elymnias hypermnestra
CATAAAACACAGGGGCGTAGGGTTCTCCGCCGACATCGTTATTAATTAGATCCATTATTTAATTTCTTATTCTGTGGGCGTTCATGGGTATTGTTGGTGCAATCAAACACTGTATTAATTAACTCGGTTTATAATGTTCAATCACTTAATGTTCCCGATATCAATTTACACAAACTCATTAACACTAATAGCTAGGAACGCGACAGTTTCAACAGTTGACTGCTCTGATCGAGCGCTACTCGACAACTGCCGAGTGACTCCCGCCAGAAATATATATATATATATATATATATAGGTATATATGTGTGTAAATATACATATACAAATAAACACACACACAAATACCACAGATTACATAAATATACAAACAAAACTGTCGAACCTAATAATAGGATACACTGATACATTGAATATAAAATAAATAGCTTAACGAAGTATAAATCTGTTAAACCTAAATACTAAGTACACTGTGAAAATTAGATATAATAAATGTGTTGAACTTAGTCATACGATGCACCGTAAAATCGAAATATAAAATATACAGTTAAACGGAATATAATACAAATCTGTCAGATCGAAATATAATATACAATGTAAAACTTAGATATTAGCCTATTGTTGAACCTACTTATAAGATGCTCGTTAAATCGAAATACAAAATATATAGTTAAATTGTAAACTTAAAAACAATGTAGACTGTCAAACATAGATATAATAATGTAAACCTAGTCATAAGATGCAATGTTAAATCGAAATATAAAATATATAGCTAAAAGAAATATGATACAAATCTGTATATCGAAACAGAATACTAACTGTGAAATTTAGAAATAATAATTACCGTTAAGATGAGATAGATACACATAACAAATCCAGATAAAATACATAAAGCTTGAAATAATTAAAATACACACTGTTAAACCGAAAATAATGTAAATTAATAATTCATAATTCAAAATATAATACGCATTAGACTTAGTTATAATATACACGGTTAAAATGAAATGTAACAAATATTGTCAAAGATAGATATAAGATATGTAGTAAAAGCTCGATTTCCCAAAGTGGCTTGGGGTATATCTATTTTCCTCGAAATTATTTAAATAAAACTCTGCCAACACTTGACTACTACTTTTAATCACTTTAATACAATAATTATTAACAAATCACTTCAACACTTATAATCTAACACTTTACAAGGCAACTTCTTGATAACCACTGATCTCCCCGTGTATTGTCACCAGAGTTTTATATCCTTTTCCACGTTGGTGGGGTAGAAACTTTGGTGACGTAACACGGAAGATTACAATTTCCGTATCCTTTTAAATTAATGGTACAATTTCCGCTTAGTCAATATAATTTCTTAAATTAGAAGATACACGAAAGATTAATGGTACAACTTCCGCTTGGTCGATATAATAGTGACTATGTTACAATTTCCGTTTCCTTTTCAAAATAATTCATTACAAATTGTCCAACTTCCGTTTAGTCAATATAATAACTAGAGTTTAGTAAATATTAATATTGACTATGTCACAATTTCCGTTTCCTTTTTCGAATAATTCACAACTAATTGTTCAACTTCCGCTTGATCAATATAATTTCCATTTAAACAATAAATAAGTCAAATTAGAAGATGCAAACAATTTGTACAACTTCCGCTTCTTCAATATGAGTTCCGGTTAACAATAAATACATATTAGTAATTGCTAACAGTAGAAGGAATTATGAGTACAAAAACAAAATATGTAAACAAAGTAGAACGGAAAATCAGAATAAAAATACAATAGCATCTCTAGTAAGACAAGATATATCAGACAAAAAAGATAGCGCAAAATTGCACACTAAAAGATATATTAAAATATACAACTGCGAAAGGTCTCCGATCACCACGTTGGGGGAAAATTAAAAAAAAAAATTCCCAACTATATCCCCACCTCTTCTTCTTCTTCAGTAATTGGCTTTCAGGTGTGATCGGGCACACACAACTTCGCCAGTGTCATGTAAGTTGGAGAAGGCACGGAGGAGATTGTATGGTTTATGGTATTCCTAACCATTTAAATGACAATTAAATTTGTTAAATTTCTAACATACCTTCCATTTTCCCTCTCTCTAAGTCTCGGAAATCTAAAGTTTTAGATTTGTATAAATAAAAACAAGATTTAAAAATTAGTTTTCCAAATAATTTTCACTTTTGAAATGTGTACTTTGTATTGGGACACTTTTAATTTTTCTCAGGTTTAATTGTCTTATAAATATTCTGACATATAAAAAAGAATTAACGATTTTATTTAAACGGGAGGCAATGTGATATTTTCATCCCTCAAAATAGAGTCGTAATACGAACTAAAGATTCTGATTCATTTTAAATTTGGCATGAATTACACGATAAAGGTTTTTTCACGAGTGTGTATTTTCATGTGACTTATTTAAGGTTTCTTTTCTTCTGCATGCATAGTTGCATGTATTTCATGAGAAAGGTTCTTCACCAGTGTGAATTCTCATGTGACTTACTAGTTGTTCTTTTCTTCTGCATGCATACTCGCATAATTTACAAGAGAAAGATTTTTTCACCGGTGTGAATTCTCATGTGTTTTATTAGTCTTCCTTTTTCTCTGCACGCATACTCGCATTATTTACACGAGAAAGGTTTTTCGCTAGTGTGAATTCTCATATGTTTTACTAGACTTCCTTTTTCTCTGCATGCATACTCGCATAATTTACACAAGAAAGGTTTTTCACCGGTGTGAATTCTCATGTGTTTTACTAGACTTCCTTTTTCTCTGCATGCATACTCGCATAAATTACACGAAAGGGGTTTTTCGCCGGTGTGTATTCTCATGTGACTTACTAGAGATCCTTTTCTTCTGCATGCATACTCGCATAATTTACACGAGAAAGGTTTTTCACCGGAGTGAATTCGCATGTGTTTTATTAGTCTTCCTTTTTCTCTGCATGCATACTCACATAATTTACACAAGAAAGGTTTTTCACCGGTGTGAATTCTCATGTGTTTTACTAGACTTCCTTTATCTCTGCATGCATACTCGCATAAATTACACGAGAAAGGTTTTTTGTCGGTGTGAATTCTCATATGTTTTACTAGACTTCCTTTTTCTCTGCATGCATACTCGCATAAATTACACGAGAAAGGTTTTTCACCGGTGTGAATTTTCATGTGAGTTACAAGATGTTCTTTTCTTCTGCATGCATACTCGCATAATTTACACGAGAAAGGTTTTTCACCGGTGTGAATTCGCATGTGTTTGACTAGACTTCCTTTTTGTCTGCATGCATACTCGCATAAATTACACGAGAAAGGTTTTTCGCCGGTGTGAATTCTTATGTGACGTATTAAGCTTTCTTTGCTTTTGCATGCATAGATGCATGAACTACATGAGAAAGGTTTTTCATTGGTGTGAATTCTCATGTGTTTTACTAGCCTTCCTTTTTCTGTGCATGCATACCCGCATAATTCACATGAGAAAGGTTTTTCACCGGTGTGAATTCTCGTATGTCTTACTAGATCTAATTTTCTTTTGCAGGAATATTCGCATACTTTACACGAGAAAGGTTTTTCACCGGTGTGAATTCTCGTGTGACGGTTTTTCAAATGTTTTACAATATCATGGCGTTCACTACATTTGTATTCACAATGTTCACAATAATACTCCTGCAGAATATCATGCTTATTTAAGGTTTCGAATGCCGGATAACTGAATTTAGTTTCATTGGCCATGTCTAATGTTAGGGAATTTGTCGTCTTATCGCCTTCAGGTTCTGATGCAATAATACCGCTTTTACAGAGCTCTTCAATTGTCTCCAACGAATTTTTCTTTTCGCTGGCCAGATCGTATAGTGGATTCGGCAACAATTTTACTGAAATGAAATTGCTTATTAATATATAACAAAAGCTGATGCCCCCCCTTTCCCGAATTGCAGGAAAAGAGTAACCTCTATTTGAAACTAAATTTAAACCGTCAACGGAAATGCTTGGAGCATTTTTTGTTGAAACTGCCAAAATGGTGCATTTCACTTCTTTTTAGTTAGTAGTTCATAGCATTATGTCTTACGGCATAATGTTATGGGGTAAGAAGGCGGACATTGAAGCTGTATTTATTTTACAAAAATGAGCAATACGTGCGATGTATCAATTAGAATCTCGTGTTTCTCTTAGAGATAAATTCAAAGTAACATCACCTCTTGCAGTACCGTCGCAAAAATAGAATATCTTATACTCGTATATCCGCAATAATAATCACTTATACAGCAAAAAAACTGAAATACACAATTTCAAAGAAATTAAAACAATTTGAAATACAAGAAATAAAAACAAACTTTTAACGCCATATTTTAGAGAAAAGAAGGTGCAGAATACATTTCGGTTGCGCATACGCATTTTTAATAATATATGTACCGTAATCAGCTTTAGATTTGTCTCCACACAATTTAAAGAAATATGTCAAAAACATACTTATTAAATAAGATTTTGGCCTTGCTTCCAGTTGTACGCGGAAATAAAATAATACACATTGTAAGATTGCAAAACTATTCTTAAATGAGTAACCATTGAGTTTCTTGCTGATTTCTTCTGTAGATTTGTTACCAACGGACAGACTAATGACTATTCAGAATTGCTTTTTGAACCTACTTGAATAAAGAATATTTTCATTGAACTTCCAACAATTCTTGCCTTTCCATTTCAACCTTTCTGCTTTTATTGATAAGACATGGGACCCATTCTTTTGATTCTCAACTTCTTCAAAGCTTTCTTTATTCCTCCTGTTTTTATTGTGATTATTAATACATTTTTTCTTCTCTTGGCTTTATCTAATTTTATGGCATCAATTTTTCAACAGTAACTTTCTATCTCTGTCGCTATTTCAGCAACATAACTGTATTGTTCCTTTTTATGTATTGGGTGTAGACTTAGACTTAGATGAAGAACTGCAACATTTTCGAACAATTCTGGATTATTTGTGGCGATGTATTACATTTCATTTACCAGCAGGGGAAATCCAAGTTCATCTATTTGATGTTTTTTATTGAAAAATCTAAACGAAATATTATATTGGAGGGCCAAATCTGTTGTTATTTCTCCATTAAGGCTTACTGGTCCACTACCAAATTGTATACTATCAAGAGTGAATGCGAAAGTTGGAAGGGGAAGACCAAGGCGAACGTTCCTGGACCAAATCCAGGACATTTTAAATAACGGCCAGGTCAAGAGTACTCTAAACCGACGAACTTGTATGAAAGGTTTAATGAGAATGAAAGAAGCGAAGGAGATATGCAAGGATCGTGGCAAGTGGAAGGATGTTGTCTCTGCCTACCCCTATGGGAATGAGGCGTGATGCTATGTACCAAATTGTTTAGTTTTTCTTCTAGACCTTATCTCTAAATTCTTACTCTTCCGTTAGGCTCCCATTAAGATGGGAAATTTAAAGGATTCCCAGATCGAATTGCCATATGAAATATTTATCTACCAAAGTACAATGACAATTGGTTTATAATTCAAATATATGCCCCAACTGAATCCAAAAATAAAAAAGTATTTATTTTATAATAAAGTTCAATATATCCTATGTTACTTTATAATTAGTTACGTAGCATATTTAATAGTAAAGAGTTTGTAAGGACAATTTGTTTAGTAATTAAGTATTAGGTACAACAGGACAGGACTTGTATAGATATAATGAAAGCCAAGACAATAAATACAGATTTAAAAAAATGTGTGTGTACTTATACACACGCGTTAGAAGTTATACTTCTTTGGCGTAACAAGATAAAAATCTTTTCACATTAGTTTTTTCATAAAGTTCTTTCGTTGAAAAAAGATCTAGTTGGTACAAGGTTTTTAAGAATTTGTTTTGATGATTTGTTGAGATGTTTTAAGTTTTTGGATTTGTTTCATATGCAATCCCCCATATCTCTATAGGAATTCTAGTAAAGGGTAGACCAAAGATTTGTAAATAATAGTGAATTATGGAATACGTCTAGTTGATGTACTTAAAGCTCGAGCAACTAATGCTATCTTATATCGGAGGTATTGTATGTGGTAATGCCACTGGAGCGGCAGCGCAAAGGTGCCACCGTCCATGTAACCATTGACTACCGGTACATACACGTGTTGAAGTGCTTGTACGAAAACGCCACCATGTCAGTCCGTATACAGGACCAAAGCACAGCGTCTATCCAACTGCAGCGTGGAGTGCGACAGGGAGATGTTATCTCCCCGAAGCACTTCACTGCGGTGCTGGAAGAACTTTTTAAGCTTTTGGAGTGGAACGGACTGAGCATCAATATCAATGGCGAGTACATCACTCATCTAAGGTTGGCCGATGACGTAGTCATTATGGAAGAGGCTCTCGAAGTTCTCAATACAATGCTCGGTGACCTCAGCAGAGTTTCTCAAGAGGTGGGCCTGAAAATGAACATGGATAAGACGAAAATTATGTCTAATATCCATGTACCGCCTCACCCAGTCATCGTTGAGAACTCAGCTCTCGAAATTGTCGACGAGTACACATACCTGGGACATATAGTCCAGCTAGGTAGGTCCAATTTCGAGAAGGAGGTCAACCGGCGAATCCAACTCGGTTGGGCTGCGTTCGGGAAGCTACGCCAGATATTTTCGTCCGATAACCCTCAGTGCCTGAAGACCAAAGTGTTCAAACAGTGCGTGTTGCCAGTGATGACATATGGTTCTGTGACGTGGTCGCTGACTATGGGCCTCATGCGCAAGCTCAGAGTCACTCAGCGTGCGATGTAGTTTCTCAACGTGATAGAATCACAAATGAAGAGGTCCGTAGTAGAACCAGAGTCACCGACATAGTCCTACGAATCGCGAACCTGAAGTGGCAATGGGCGGGACTCATAGTCCGAAGGACCGTTGGACGTTGGGGGCCGAAGGTGCTGGAGTGGCGACCCCGCACCGGACGGTGCTGTGTAGGCAGACCCCCTACAAGGTGGACCGATGATATAAAGAGGGTCGCCGGTAGCCGCTGGAGCCAGGCGGCGCAAGATCGGGCCTTGTGTACGTCATTACGTGAGACCCATGTCCAGCAGTGGACGTCCATCAGTTGAAGCGACGACGACGACGAATGAGTGGACTGTATGCGGTTTAGAAGAAGAAGAGTTTAATGAGGTGACCGCGTAAGAAGTAATATTGATGAAGGGAGAATGGAATCGCGTGCACGTAGCTGAAGTGTCGGGCTATCCTGCTACTCCCTGTGCACGGGCGTGGTTGCGGCGGCGGTTATCACTATCACTGCACTACAAGGCCAGCGGCTCTCTACTAGTTAGTTCATACGGTTATATCTTCGAGACGAAGATACGATCGGATTTATTGCGGTAAGCGGAACACGACTTGTCGCGGCGGATGCATAAGCGAGTATATTGTGCACGCGAGGGAAAAGGTAGGGTACTTGGACAAAGATGATGTTACGCGGCACCGTCAAGATCTAAAGACCAAAGTACCGGCAAAGTGGCGTCAACAGCCACGTTATTTTGAATCTAAAACTAAAACTAAATATATTCTGTATCAGATTGTTTAATGATTTGGCTATTTATAGTTAATGGAGCATAAGTATGAAGCTTTTTGTTTTTTTGCAGTAAAGGGCATATATGATGTTTTAGTAATATTAATGGTAAGCAAATTATATTGAAACCAATCATTTATAATGTCGAGATCTCTTTGTGCGTCGGATATTATTTCGTAAATTGAGTTTTCAAAGTAGAATAAACACTTATCTGCATACAATGAAATATCTCAGTTTAGCCCAAGACTACCTATGCTGTTTATATAAATTAAAAATAGCAAAGGACCTAAGATTGAGCCCTGAAGGATGCCGCAGACAACATCTACTGGTGTTCTTTTGAAGTTTTCAATTTTTACTATTTGCTACTTCATGAACGAATTTTTTCCGCACGTTCAATTAAATCAATATCCAATGAGTTTGGCGAGAACTCCTCATTATACATAATATCAAGTTCGACACAATACAATGATTTAGATAAATCATTTAAGCCATGAATCTCATCTCTTATAAAGAAACTATACAGCAGTGTATATAAACAACAAATTACTCTACATTAGGAGTCACGATATCAATACGTGTTATAATCACCGGTAGCAGATAGTGGTCAAAAGTAGATAGACAGTTAGATTGTTTTAAGGGCCTGCTATCGTTTGCGAATAAAACACCATAAACATTTCTTATGCCTTGTACGTGAATTGCAGAGAAGTGACATTGGTATTAAAAGTTATTTGTGCTACGCCTCCACTTACCTGACGAGTGAGGGTAGTCGGCAGAGGGATCACCACTCCATGCTTGATTGGTCTCTCTGGAAAGGACGCGTCTAATTATCACCTGAACAATATGGCAAATAACTGCTAACAGGCTGGTATAGACTAATGTAGTTGCGTAAACAAATGAAAATTCTGGTCAATACATACAATATTTCACACCCTAGTGAGTTCAAAGCGCACTCACCGTTGATGTGAGTGCAGTGCCGTTTGAGAGCGGTTAGCCAACTGTGTGTCGCATTCCTCACTACCGCACTCCGCGTGATGCTGCATGGAGAGGAACACGAGTACATTACTAAAAGCGACCTTTCGGAAAATGGGAATTACTTCTATGTAATCATATCCTTCTCCATTATTGACAAATGTTTTCATTTTAATCAACTAAATCAGCAGACATTGAAAAAGCTAGAGAGCTTTTGGATCTGACGTGTATATTTTACTTTTTATAATAAAGAATAGCCAGATCATGTTGCACTGAATTTTCATTCTTTATAAAAAGCACTCTCCGTGACATCGGTGTGGCCGTTGTAGTCGTCGTCAGAACAAACTGAGCCCTCCGCCTTGATAGCTTCATCTAAACCCAGCTCCTTGCTGAGAGCTTCGTCCATTAGCTTTGTATCCAACAATATACTGGCGTCTGATACATTATTTATACAACCAATGGGATCCTGACTTTCAATATTTACATCACCATTATCTTCATTTGTATCTTCCAGCTTCAGTCCTATATCACTTTCATCCAAAGTGCATTCATAGTCTTCAATTTTCACTGCATCAGGTGGCACAATGTTTCCTGGGTCTGTCTTCACATCTCCATAGTTGCATTCTATGATGTGTAAATCGCAGTGGTCAGGTGCAAAACCTGTCTTCACAATCTCAGATTTGAGTTGTTCTCTTATGTAGTTTATGTTCTTTATATGTCGTATTGTTACCTGACGGAAACAACAAAAAATTGATTATATTAACATGTAAGGTGTCTTGCAAAGTTAATAATTGTTGCTTACTGTTTCGTGCATTTTGACCAAGTCCATCATCGCTGAATGGGCCTTCAAGCTCTTGGACCTGAACTTGTCGAAATTTGTCAAACGCTGAGCACATTCTATGCACAGGGTTTGTTTCAGGTATCCTTCTCGACAACTCTGAAACAACATATATAACCATCTTCTCCAGATTACCAAAAACACTGCACTTTCAAATATCATAGATGTTATTATATTGTTTAAACAATAAAATATTTAATAACTGGCAGCGCTTTCACAGTGAAACTGAATAGTGATTTGCTCCCAAAAGGAGGGTCATGATTGCAGTACTTTATTTCAATTGTGCAATGGCAGCAACTTGTTTGTTAAATGAACTATTTAAAAGCCTAACTCAAGTGTGGGGGCCCACTTAAAGTAGATGTGGATCCATAACATGCAACACAATTAAATGCATTTAAACCTAGAGTATATTGAAATAAGGAAATTCTCTCTGGACATGTTGGACTATGAATGAAGGAATAGAAACTGCTCACTGTTTGTTCTGCATGCAATTGGCGACAGTGGGCTAAATGTGCTAAGGCAGATTGTTAGTAAATGGTTATTAGTAGTACAACTATTTTATGGTTCAGTAACTCAGCAGAATTATAAACTTCTATGACATTAATACAGATACATTTATGATCACAAAATACTTACAGGATGTCCCGTCAACTTTTCATATGCATCTTCCAAGTTATATTTACTGAGTGAAACTACATTTCTATCTGTGTCCAAGCAAATAATGCAGAGCTGCAAGCAAATAAGATCTTTAGTAATTTCAGAGAAAATAGAAATAAATTCAGTCACTCATTTAAAGGAACAACAATATATAACAACATTTTTATAAGAATAAAGTTATATTTTTGGAAAATTGTTACAGTAAGGAAATTACTATCAATTGCAGATACGGTTAAAACGAACTACAAAAGCAGTTTCAGTACCTAATACTTATTGTGCCTTATACTAATAACTGACATGGAAGACAGACCCTTGAATAAAACGTACCAACTTAAATTAATACCTTTCCGCTTAACTTAAAACATGAAACTATAAGAGGGAAACCCAAAACTACATATTGACTAAATGGTTTAGAAATACGGTGCTACACTAGTTTGATGCGTCAGTCACTTGTTAAATTACAATACCAACAATTACTTCGAGTACTGAACTATTCACCCCAGTGTACAGAATACCACAAAGGTTTTGGCGACACCGTTAAGTATTTTCTTTTTAAATAAATCATGGAGAGACCTCTTTACTTAATTACATCCAGCTATAAATTAAAGAAGTAAATTAAAACCTGAACTGTAGATGGAACAACACCAAAACGAACTTGTTGCAAGCCACCTTCAACATTGCAAAATTCATCTTCAAGAAAATGCTGTGAACAGACCACTGCAGAGTCTTTTAATGATTCACCATGTTTTCCAAGTGCCCTAAGCCACTTCGTGCGAAGTGTTGCATNTTTTGCTTGTTCCCTAAACTGAAGGGGCCCATGAAAAAATGATTTTTTGAAGTGCTTCGAAGATTGGAAAAACCGTTGGCACAAGTGTATAATATCTCACGGGGATTACTTTGAAGGGGACAAAATAGATATTCATGAATAAATAAATAATTTTTGAAAAAACACCAAAATTCGCGATACTTTTTGAACACACCTCGTATATTGAAATAAGGAAATTCTCTCTGGACATGTTGGACTATGAATGAAGGAATAGAAACTGCTCACTGATCGTTCTGCATGCGGTTGGCGACAGTGGGCCAAATGCGCTGAGGCAGATTGCCATTAAATGGTTATTAGTAGTACAACAACTCGATAGTGCAGTAACTCAGCAGAATTATAAACTCCTATGGTATTAATACAGATACAATTATGGTCACAAAATACTTACAGAATGTCCTGTCAACTTTTCATATGCCTCTTCCAAGTTATATTTGCTTAGTGAAACTACATTTCTATCTGTGTCCAAGCAAATAATGCAGAGCTGCAAGAAAATAAGATCTTTAGCAATTTCAGAGAAAACGGAAATAAATTCAGTCACTCATTTAAAGCAACAACAATATATAACAACATTTTTATAAGAATAAAGTTATATTTTTGGACAATTGTTACAGTAAGGAAAATACTACCAATTGCAGATACAGTTATTCAAATCTATAATATCATACAAGATCAAAAATAACATTTATAATGCGAGCAAAATTGTTTACCAAAGTATTTCAGAAACGAACTACAAAAGCAGTTTCAGTACCTAATACTTATTGTGCCACATACAAATAACTGACATGGAAGACAGACCCTTGAATATAACGTACCAACTTTAATTAATATCTTACCTCTTAACTTAAAACATGAAACTAATGAAACTATAAGAGGGAAACCCAAAACTACATATTGACTAAAACAATAACAATAAGGTTTAGCAATACGGTGCTACACCAGTTTGATGTGTCAGTCACTTGTTATATTACAATACCAACGATTACTTCAAGCACTGAAAGATTCACCCCGGTGTACAGAACACCACAACAGTTTTTGCGACACTGTTAAATATTTTCTTTTTAAATAAATCATGGAGAGACCTCATTACTTAATTATATCCAGCTATAAATTAAAGAAGTAAATTAAAACCTGAACTGTAGATGGAACAACACCAAAACGAACTTGTCTTAAGCCACCTTCACTATTGCAAAAGTCATCTTCAAGAAAATGCTGTGAGCAGACCACTGCAGAGTCTTTTAATGGTTCACCACGTTTTCCGAGCGCCCTGAGCCACTTTGTGCGAAGTGTTGCATCCGATGGGAAACTGGGAACATGTAATCACATCACCATTTAAATAATTATAATTTATAATTTTCCATGAAGTATTTGTCTTCTTCTTCTAACATGACAAACAAAGAAACTGGAAAAGTGAAACCATGTGATAGCAAGATTTAATTGTGTTTTAATGATTACATTATTTCTTCTAACATGGAAATTGGTAGTTTATTACAAAATGTATTTTGCAATCCATAGCAGATCATTCTTTTCTTACTGGGTATGTCCCTGAATGCTGTGATCTCTATTAATTCAAACATATCTCGCATTTTGATATAATCAAAACATTTAAAACCCTAAATGTAAATAACAGATGATGTATGGGGAATGTCAGTTAACGTTGTTCTTCCAATTATTGACTGGATTAGCCTACCCCTAGCAATCCATTTAACTCCTAGTAAACAAATTGCTCCGATTTGAATACACATACAAAAAATGATACAAAATACGTAACTAACTTTGTTGTGGGCTCTTCTCAGGACAGGGCACAAGGAACCCTTGTAACTTTAGTTTTTTAATCATTCATTAATACCATCATCGTCATAAGAATTAGTGTGTCGAAAAATATTTATATTTGACAATTCAAGTGCTTTAATAGGCCTACTTGAATAAAGATATTTTGAGTTCAAACATGGGCCCCAATCTGAATTAACACAAATTTAATTCAATTTTTCTTCTTCTATTAGTAAATTAAGATTATATTTTGGCCCAATTGCATGGGCAGTTGTAGCGACGAGGCTGCTGTTGATTGCGAGTGCATAAGTTGAGCTATCAGGTGCAGACTCTTTCTAACCTACGCCGCGTTATGAAGTAGAAGTCCAATGAAATCTCTTGCACCAACAGTCGTGACGGAACCGAGCACTCACCCGTGGAACGTGACCTCGTCGTCTCCTGCAGCATTGTCTGCAGTGCTTCTACAGAAAGACACACAGCAACGCATCGTTCACGTACATTGCACTGTGCGGTGAGTACTCAAACCCCTGGTTGGGCAAAGTACCCGCAAAATATAACTATGCACCAGACACTGTTGCTCGCCACCTTCAACGAATATTCCCACATGCAGCTTATTTCTGACTTGTGGATCAATCTGTCCCCTGGAGAGGCCTTTGACATCCGACTGAGCACTTCAATGCCCGATTGTTTATTGATTAATACTTCCGGCCAGTGGGAATTTGGATTAAATCTTATAAGCGAAACAAGGATGAAATAATTAAATTGTCAACATGACACAGTGTGTTTATGTACTCTGTGTATATATTTATTCTTTACAATAACGGCATCACTAATATGTAGTAGTGATTTGCAATGTTAAAAAACCGATAACAGCGGTTTTCATTTGAAAACAGATTATTGTCAAAAATATATGATTTTCAACTTTCAATACACTGTCACACATGCAGAGCAAGTAGTGACATCTACACGAGGTTAATGTGGATAGTACTTCTTTGTGCCGTCTTAGATGAAGTTAATATACTCGGATTAGGGATGTCCATATTAGGAAAAAATCGATGTGGACTTCAAACTAAAGATATATACATATATTGACAACAAAACATCGATTTTTCTGGAATAAATAAACTGTTTGTTCTATATATAAAAGGGGTTTATTGTTCCTTTATACCCGTAATAACTCTGTAAAAGGCTAATGCGTCTTTGAGATGTTTATTTTAGAAACGGAATGAGAGTTGAGACTCTATTGATATTAACATTGTCCGTTTGTTCGCCAATTTAGGTTTAGCTTTCATGTGCGACTGGAATCATGTCTACTTATAATAATATGTATACTTCGCTCTTTTTGCTGTATTAGTGAATGGTATTATGGAGATATAAAATACTATTCGATATAATATATTGTGAGAATTGAAATTCCCTTAAATTTGCCTCTTAAGGAACCACGAGATCCTAGCATTTTAACAGTTTTAACATTAGTGTACTGTCTTACTTTTCTAACAAATTACATTTAAATGACCCCACTGAAGCCCAGCGTCTAAATTATTTTTAAGAAGACTGTAGACTTAACTTTATTTAGTAGACTAACATTTGGATATTTTTACAGACTTCTCTTGCATTTGGCAAAGCGTATTCAACATACTTACACTCTGACGAGTTTAATACGAAATTATTAACTGAAAACCAGCGTGAGACATGTGACAGGGTGCTTCAGGTTAATATCTAGCCCCTAGCTAGTACATCCAACGCTAGATGGCCGTCAAAGATATTTTATTGTTTCACTATTATCAAAACACCTACGAATATCGACATTCCTACATCCGATTTAAAAATTGACATGTGAAAAATTGTGGGTCATCTTGCGAAGGACAACATTCGTTGAGCGTATTTTAGATCTATTTGGTTTAAATGTGTTTATCAGATAATAAAAAGAAGGAATTATGTTATTTGTTTTAATTGCGTCTGCCTTAACTTGGACCCATTTATGCCGCCAGGAATCAATACTCAGTTCGATTTCGAAAAAAAATCATGTATACTTTTTGTTTAAAACCATCGATAATTGAAAACGAACTTGGGTTAATAAATGAGGCCTAAATACAATTCTTTAAAAAAATATATTGATATAACACAAAATCTTAATTACCTACAATCCCCCAACGTGGCACAGAAGTCAGGTATTCGGACAACCTCCAACAACTGGTACCACCGACAAAAATGTCTGCGATGCGAGGCCACGCGTTGAGCGAGTGCCCCCGCAATCGAGATAATTGGCCCACATGAGTTTTTTGCTGGAAGGCGCACCGGGAAAAAGATCGCTATCGCCCGATCTACAGAAGAGGCCGAGGCAGAGCCACTACCGGGAAGGGACCTCCCCCACGTCCCCTCGCAGTAGAGAAACTCTCACAAGACCCGCCGGACAAAGAGGGGGTCAGCATTGGCCTCTCCCGTCATAGAGCAGAGGAAGGTATTTTCTACATGAAGGAAAAAGAACCGAACTCGGCGGGGAAAAAAGACGGCGGCACCAGCCGCTGCATCGAAGCCAATGGCACCGTTAACGGCCACCCGGACAGCGGCAACGCCAACATCAGAGCTAGCGCCACCTGTGTCGGCCTCCTCCTCACAACAAGAGGACATCACCACCATAACTCCAGACTCAAGCAACTTCAGCAAGCTGATGGCGCTCAAAAGGAGTTTAAGCGACTAAAGCCTACAGCAAACCATAAGGCCGGGCTCACCACGTGGGGGCGTCCCAGCCCCATGGGCTCACAAAACAGCAGTGAAGACACCCGTCGTCGTCGTTCGTCGCTAACTACAATTCGTATTTATGGTCAGATAGGACATGACCATAGATAATACCTATATACTGGTTACTAGGTATTCAACTCCTAGTTTTTCCAAATTTTAAATACTGATATATAAAATGCTGTAAAATATTTTGATGGTTTGGGTACTTAGAGAGAATGAATGAAAGGAGACTGACAAACACAATTAATCAATGATGAAGCGGAAGACCAAGGCGAACGTTCCTGGACCAAATCCAGGACATTTTAAATAAGGGCCAGGTCAAGAGTACTCTACACAGCCGAACAAAAATGAACACAAATAATTTATTGAAATCTTAAGTGACGAAATGTAAATAAAATACCATGTGAATTCTTGTCAATATTAGGAATCATGAATTTAAATTTTTAATAATTTATGAAATATTTTTATTTAATATAATTTTACCATTTCTTTTTTTATTAACTTTCCGGCAGAATGAATTGTTTAATGTTGAAATGCCTCATAAATATTTTGACATCTGAATCAAGAATTTATTTACGCAATGCATTACTTTGGTCCCTCGAAATAGAGCCCGATTTTTATTTTTTATTATAGCTTTATTTTGGAAACAAACAGCACATTTTATACACAAAAATAACAAAATACATGATAATACCTTACAACCAAAACAGTTTCCGGAAATAAAAATTTCTTATAGTTACATGAAAAAGAGAAAAGCGAGTGCAGACAGAGCAAAACATAGTGTCTAATGTATTTCAAAAAGTTGAAAATATTAATCTTTTATTTTATTTATTTATTTATTCTTATTGGACACATACATACAAAATTTAAAGAAAGAGAATTACAATATTATGAATATAGGTGTACAAAGGCGGTCTTATCGCTCAGAGCGATCTCCAGTCAACCTTGGAGATAGTAGACCATGACAGTATTGGGTAAGTGCAATAGAACAACAATTACTACTATTACAACTACAAAAGTAGGTACATACAAAATGAATATAGACAATACACACATACATTTAAATAAATAGATAGATATATTTTACATACTCAATAAATTACATCCACTACTTATACAATCCTGCCTGCTAATCCACAGTAGAGCAGCGTGGTGGGTCTATGCTCTAAAAACCCTCGTCTCATAATGAGGGAGGAGGCCTGTGCCCAGCAGTGGGACGTTAATGGGCTGCTACTTACTTATATAATAAATTGCATGAACTACATATATACCCATATGTAATTTAGTAAACATACATACACATATAAATATACATACATAATTATTGTGCATTACTTAGATAATATTTTTTCAAATGTCTTTTGAAGATAGTCAAGGACTCAGATTGCCTAATCACTCGTGGAAGATCATTCCACAAATTCACAGTTTTAATCGTGAAGGACTTCCAATAGCACATCGTCCGACAATAAGGAGTATTAAGCTTCGAATCACCATAGGAACGCAATCGTAGACGATCATCTCTTTCAGTAAAACTAAAGCGTGATTTTATAATATGATGCTGTGTGGGGATAAAAAAGGAATACGGGAGAGTAAGAGCATGTAAATTTCTGCGCGATCGGATTGGTAACCATTTCAGCTGTGTGCGGTAATGAGAGACATGATCATGATTTCGCTGACCAAAGATAAAGTAGTGATTTTGTAGTGTTTCAAGTTTATTAAGTCTCTGATAAATCCAAATAACACACATCAGCATAATGTAATATGGGTAAAATGAGCGAATTAGCTAAGAGAATTTTTGTCTTAATAGGTAACAGATTTCTCAATCTTCTTAAGGATTCAATAGTTGCGTAGACCTTACGACTTAACTCTGTGACCTGAGGTACCCATGTTAGAGAACTGTCAACAGTTACGCCGAGATTTTTAATTGAGTCGCTTATCGGTATGACAGTATCATCAAGAACTATAGGTGCAAAGATCGGATTGAGCTTAGCTAACATTTTATTGCTACCTAAAATAGTCATTTTAGACTTATTTGGATTTAAGATTAAACCGTATGACTTGCACCAACCAGAGACCCTACTTAATGCCGCATTCATAGTCTCTAAGGCTTCATTAATTTTATCAACGCGGCCCGTCACGTAAATCTGTAAGTCGTCAGCATACAAGTGATAAGACGATGAGATTACAGAAGAAAGCTTGTTAATGAAGACGGTAAAGAGGAGCGGAGATAGTACTCCACCCTGCGGAACACCAGATGAGACAGGAGAGAATGTAGATATCTTTTTATTGGCTTTCTCACATTGCTGAAGCCCACAGAGGTACGCGCGAAAGCAGTCGACACCCACTGGACTCATATTAATAGACTCAAGCACAGCTAGAAGTAAGTCAAAGTGCTAAAGGCGTTGCTGAAGTCGAGAACAGCAATTACGGTGAGGAGTTTATTATTGACAGTAAAGCGAATATCATCGCAGACCTGGACGAAAGTAGTGGCTGTACTATGTCCTTGCCGAAAACCTGACTGCAAGGAACTTAAAATATTATTAGCGGACAAGTACGTGCTAATTTGACTATGAACAATACGTTCCAGCACTTTTGATAGGAAGGGGAGGATAGAAGGGTTTACAGGAGTATTAATTTTCGGCATAGGGACTACATATGAACTGCGCCAAGCAGAAGGAAAATGCGAGAGGTGAGGGAGAAGTTAAATATATGATCAAGTATGGGAAGAATATTGTTCATAGTCATAGCAGCCATTTTCCTGCTGATTCCCTCACATCCGACCGGGTCAGACTTATCAGCTAACAAATGTTTCTTGATATCATCAAGAGGAATATCTTCAAATTGAAAATGTGGATAGGCCGGTGCTGGTAAGGATCTTAATTAGTAATCTGGAGTAACGGTGATAACAAAATGTTTATTTAGGTTTTCGAAATCTATCTTTTGTGAGATATTATCCTTTTGAAGTTTTCCAATGCCCAAAGAGGTTAAAAATCGCCAAGTATTCCAGGAGTTACCATTTCTCACAGACGCGTGAATATAAGCACGTTGCGCATCGCGGCACTTTCTAGAACAGCGGTTCCGTAATTTCTTATATTTAATTAGGTTAGTATCGGTGGGATTCAACTTGTACTTATCTTTAGCAAAAATACGCTTTGCCATCAGTGTCCTTATATCATCCGTAAGCCACGGTGCTGGAAGATGTTTGATTTTTACAGGTCGCAAAGGGGAATAAGTGTCAAAAAGTCGCATTAAGAGTGAATTAAAGATATTTATTTTATCTAAAAGAGAGGGAGAACAATTAGGGAAGAAATGGGTAGCGTTAGTAGGTAAAATCGTGAAATTAAAACTATCAGTAATGTATCTGAGCTTTTTGGCACGACTGTCATCTTTCAGTAAACAAGTATTGAAGTCACCCATTATGACAACATGATCAACAATAGAAACATCGATCCAGCAGATTTTCGAACGTGTCAAAATAATTTATCTGAAGGGAGGGGCTATAAAACACACCAAGCAATAATTTTAGATTTCCGAGAAGAACCTCAATGAGGAGGTGTCCCGAGGAACCAGTGTATTGAGAAGGAGATTTATCTAAAATATTAAAAGGTATATGGCAACCCCGCCCCCGCCTTTACCAATTCTGTCATTCCGTATAAGGTGGAACCCCGGTAAGGCGTAAGATATTGACGGAAGGCACGGCTTAAGAAAAGTCTCCGACACCAGCACTGCATGGATGTAATTACCTTTGAAAGTATCTAAAAGATCAGAGAAATGAGAAGGAATACTCTGCGCATTGATGTGGATTGCATTAAAATTTCTGGCAAGGCTAATGAATGTATTACCTAGGAGTGTACTGAGAGGAATTGCAGTGCTAGTTAATATCAGGTGAGTCAGTAGAACGATCATTATCACTGCTTGCGTAATACGAAAGATCATTTACAATATGCACATAAAAGTCATTCACAGGAGATCGCTTTACAATATTAAATTTAACATCAAAGATCACCCAATAAGTACATGCAGCCTGTTAAGTACAGTAACATTGTCCGTGCTCATATAATTTGCAAAACATTAGAATAACGGGAAATGAACTAATACACCAGGTGAAGTAAATACATCAATTTAATATTTATACTAAAATCACAATTACAATAATTTATAATTACAACAAGTGATTACGTAGACATTACAATACTAACATTACAATACTACAGGAATAATTCTAATTTATAATCAAACAAGTCTGTAATAGCTTCTGATGGTCGCACTAGCACTGTTATTTAATACTTGCACTACTACTTTCACTGTCACTGTTAGCATTGTATTTACGAATGAATGATCAGTTTAATTTGCAGGCGTTTATATACCCCTCTTAACCCGCCATTATGTTCTGTAGGTTGGTACACAACTAATCCAGGTAGCCAATCTCCGCACAATATTGTCTGTAGGTTGGCACACAACTCAATCATTGTCAGTTACATTAGAGTTGACAAAATAATTTGCAGATAACTCCAACTTTAACCAGAACAATATCAACAGACACCTTTATAAACGAAGCAATAGATGTAGGTTTTTATGCTGAATGATAAGTCTTGATTAAAAACCGGCACTTTTGCTAGTGTAACTAATACTCGCACCATTGTGCCAGAGATTCCGTAGAAGTGAATAAAACGCCAGGTTTGTACAGAGCATCAGTCGAAGAACAAAACATTAGAAAATGTTAACGCGCCTCCTCGCATACACCGCGCGCCCTTCCCCCGTTGACTCCTGTGGTCTACGCTATGGACAACAGTTCGACGTTCGGTGCATTGCGTTAACTACCTTATGTTAATGCAAATAGCTTATTATCGGGGTTAAGTCTTATCTAAGTGAAAATATGTTATTTCATTATGCGGAAGGTATAAACCATAATAGAAATATTAATATAAATATTAGTTGCACAGTGCTGTTTAATGATATAGCAAAGAAGTTAAAGAAAATTTAGAACGTATAAATCGTTGTGTTTTAAAAATATGAATAAACAATTTATAGTTGAAGACTAAGGGTTAAATGGACGGAATACACGAGACCAGCTACTTTCTTACACTCCTTTTGGTTGCCTTGGGATGACTAACCTGTCCCTTAGTGGTTCTAATAGATTGGCCAGCAGGAAGACCAGCGTTGGCTGTAGGAATGGACACCTCAGAGGCAGGGGCACTGATTGAATTAAGTTCTTTAACTGTGACCACTTGATATCGTTTACCGTTAGGTCCTATGATGGTAATGTATCCATTCTTAGTCCAGCAGTTCGAGATACCAAATTTTTGTCTTGCAGTCAGAAAAGCGTCATGACGTTCTTTACTTGAGAATTCTGATAATGTGATACCGGAATTTTTCAAACGAGTCTTAGCAAACCAGATCTGATTCCTAATTGACAAGTTACTAAATTTTATCAAAATCGCCCGGTTGACCCAAACGTTTACAGTAACGAAACATGTCAGCAGATAACTCAGGCATATCGATCGGTGGTCTTTTAAAACCTTGATGACAGTGAAAGACACATTTTCTTTTTGGGCTTCTGATACACCGTGTATAAGTAGCATTTTGTTTCTGCTTCTTATCTCCGTGACGTCCTGTTGCTTAGTGAGCAGTTCCACTTGCAACTGAATATTCTCCAGGGCAGCCAAAACGAACACTCTAAACGTGCTGAATTGAGCTGCAATATGTGAGGTAGGGCTCGTGGCGGGAAAAGAAGCCTGCAGATTTTGCTGTATATCTACCAGACGTGAGTTAAAGCTCTAAGCAAGTGCCATAATTGAGTGTTTAATTGAATCAACATCCATTGTTTATTCGTGCATTTGACCAAACTATATGATGAGATTGCAGTTGGAGATTATGCTCGGAATTACAGCTGGTAGGTAGAATACACCTTTATATCACATTTGTTCACTTTTATTCTATTGTTTAAACGTTCTAAATATGTTTAAGTTTAAATTTACACAAGAGCTTTAAAAACACATGTGACGTTAAAGACACCTACCCGCAAAAAAAAAAGTATATTATCATTGATATTGAATTTAAATTTTGTAAGAGAGAGATGAAATGGATCAACTTCAGAGAATAACATGTTGTACCGTTTACAACTGCTTCTTATGAATGTAATCTCTGAATATCCTGTAAAACGCAAAAGTTTCGCTCTAGGTATGATAAAATATATTTATTTATTTAATGAAACTAAGATAAGATCCTAACGCCTCCTGCAACAATACATTAATCTTCACGGGTTGTTTCGTTGCCTGCTCGCACACGGTTCAGTGGATCACTAGGTCACTGTTGTGTCATCTCTGTGAATTCTCATGTGTTTTACTAGACTTCCTTTGTCTCTGCATGCATACTCGCATAATTTACACGAGAAAGGCTTTTCACCGGTGTGAATTCTCATGTGTTTTACGAGACTTCCTTTTTCTCTGCATGAATACTCGCATAATTTACACGAGAAAGGCTTTTCTCCGGTGTGAATTCTCATGTGAATTACTAGATTTTTTTTTTGTCTGCATGCATACTCACATAATTTACACGAAAAAGGTTTTTCGCCGGTGTGTATTTTCATGTGACGTTTTAATTTGTCTTTAGTTCTGAATGCGTACTCGCAGAATTTGCAGGAGAAAGGTTTTTCTCCAGAGTGAATTCTCATGTGTTTTACTAGACTTCCTTTTTCTTTGCATGCATACTCGCATAAATTACACGGGAAAGGTTTTTCACCGGTGTGAATTCTCATGTGAATTACAAGTGCTGCTTTTGTTTTGCATACATACTCACATAATTTACATGAGAAAGGCTTTTCTCCGGTGTGAATTTTCATGTGACGTATTAAGGTTCCTTTAGTACTGCATGCATACTCGCATGAATTACATGAGAAAGGTTTTTCACCCGTGTGAATTCTCACGTGACTTACTAGATTTCCTCTTCTTGTGCATGCATACTCGCAGAATTTGCAGGAGTAAGGTTTGTCTTCGGTGTGAATTCTCATGTGTTTTACTAGAATTCCTTTTCCTCTGCATGCATACTCGCATAAATTACACGGGAAAGGTTTTTCACCGGTGTGAATTCTCATGTGAATTACTAGTTCTGCTTTTGTTCTGCAAGCATACTCGCAGACTGTACACAAGAAAGGTTTTTCACCGGTGTGAATTTTCATGTGACGTATTAAGTTTCCTTTACTACTGCATGCAAGGTCGCATGAATTACATGAGAAAGGTTTCTCACCGGTGTGAATACTCGTGTGACGTTTTAAGTGATCTTTTCTTGTGGTTGCATAGTCGCACGAATCACAGTAGAAAAGTTTTTCACCAGAGTTAACTCTCACGTGACTCGGTAAACTATCTTTACTTTTGCATGCACGATTGTATGAACTATTCGAGAAACGTTCCTTAATAGTGTGGTGTTTCAAATGCTTTACAATATCATCGCTTTCGCTACATTTGTATTCACAATGCTGACAATAATACTCCTGGAGAAACTCATGCTTATTTAAGGTTTCAAATACTGGAATTGGGTTGACCGGAAGGTCACGAGAAACTATTTTTTCGAAACTGAATTTAGTTTCATTGGCCATGTCTAATGTTAGGGAATTTGTCGTCTCATCGCCTTCAGGTTCTGATGCAATAATACCGCTTTTACAGAGCTCTTCAATAGTCTCCAACGTATTTTTCTGTTCGCTGGCCAGTTCGTATAGTGGAGTCGGCAACAATTTAACTGAAATGAAATTGTTCATTAATATACATCACAAAAGTCGGTTAGTTGTAGTAGTAAATGCGATAACCTCTCATTAGAAACCAAATCTAAACGGATCACGGAAACTACTGGAGCGTATATCGCGAAGCCTAACATAAAGACCGGTCAGAACTTGTAGAGTAGAAGTTGCTATAAGAGACGCATTAGGGCCGGAGCTCACTCGTTAGCGTACCTTTTTGTACAACCACGAGATAGGGCTCGCTCATCTTATTGACGTCCAGAGAGAAGTATAGATGTTTAGGCGAAATAAATTTCATCCAGGGACATTTCGAGATGTAAATTCTCGGTCATTTGCTGCATAAAAAGAGTAAAAATCAAGCCCAAGGCATCGCTTACTTATACGTACAACTGATGCCTTTATGAATGAAAATTTTCTGCATGTTGAATTAACCACATCTAAAGAAATTATTGAAATAATATATCAAAATATTCTTTATTCAAGTAGGCTCAAAAGCACTTTTGAATCGTCAGTAGTCTGCCCGTTAGTCATAAATCTGCCACCGGTTCGGAAAGTTAATTCCGCTGAGAAGTCGGAAAAAACTCTACGGTTACTACTTTAAATATAGTTTTTATGTAGGTTACAATGTGTTTAGCTTTCATGTGCAACTAGAATCATGTCCAAACATCTTTGTCGCTTAAATAATCTTCAACATTATAATATGCCTTTAATTGATATTTTTAACATACTTCTTAAAACTATGTGGAGGCAAACCCAGAAGTGATTCAGGTGTCTCATTAAATATGCGTTTGCTCAACCCGACAAATGACTTCCGAACCTTTTTCACTCTAAAATATGGCATAAAAAAAGTCTTTTCGTTTTTCTAACCAAACTTCAAATAATTTTTTAAATATTTATAATGAACTTTATTGAACTATATATAGATAGATAGATAGTATGCTTTATTGAACACCACGAGAGAAACAAAAATAAAACAATGACTTAAGTAATTCTAGTATGCAATGGGCGGTCTTATCGCTAGTTAGCGATCTCTTCAAGACAACCCAACGTATAGGGAGACCGTCAGAGAAAAGAAAGAGTAGGTAGGCGGTGTTAATAAATAAGTAGACATACGCATATTACTTAGAATATAAACATACACAAATACTTACAATATACATAAATACATATAAACAATAGATACACAAAATAACACAATATATTTATCCATCTCTAAATTAAACGAAGTTAACATTATTCCGATAAAGACAGATAGTGATTCCCTACATGCTCTTTAAATGTGGAGATACTCTGGCACTGCCGAATTTTGAGAGGAAGTGCGTTCCATAGGTTTATGGCACTAACCGTGAACGATTTATCGCAGAATTTAGTTTTACAGTGCTGTGCCCTTAACACCAATTCGTCAGCACGACGCGCATTATGAGTATCGGTCCGTCTAAACTCAAATTAACTTTGAGATAATGTGGAATTTTTGGGTTAAATAATACACAGTACAGAAGAGTGAGAATGTGCAAGTTCCACCGAAGTCTGACTGGAAGCCACTTGAGCTTTAAACGAAATTCTAATATATGGTCATCTTTGCGCAAGCCAAATACGAACCGACTGGCGCTATTTTTAAGTCGCTCAAGTTCCTTTAACTGCTCCTCAGTGAGGTCGGGATAGCTTGCGTCAGCGTAGTCGAGAAAACTGAGAAGTAAGGATTATGATCGCATAATTTTGGTGGGAATGGGGAGGAAGCCTTGTAGCCGTCGCAATGATTTCATGGCGCTAAAAAACTTTCAGCTAGTTTCCCTAACATGGACCAAGTTAATGAAGCATCTAGATAAACCCTAGATTCTTAACGGTCTGGCTGAAGGGTATTGCGACTCCATCATATATCGTGGACGGAAAGGTTTCCCGTCAACTCTTGAAATAAAACCTCGACTACCAAAAATTATCGACTGCGATTTAATAGGGTTTATCTTAATTCCATAGGATTTGGTCCAGAGCCGAATGCGGGCCAAATCAAAGTTGACGACTAATATGGCAGAAGTTAAATCATCAAGAGTGGACTGGCTATATATTTGGAGATCGTCTGGATACAGCTCGTAGAGATAACATAAGTTTTGGGTAATAGAATTGATGAAAACTAGAATAATGGTCAAGAGTAATGGTGACAACATGCCACCCTGAGGCACTCCAGTTTGGCATCGCTCCATGATGAAAAAATTTCATCTATGTGAATGCGCTGCCGATGGCCCCTCAGGTGCGGATGGAGATACGTTAAAGGAATGCCATAGACCTAACAGTAAATATGTACCAATTTGGTCGACCACCTTTTGCCATTTTCCGCCTGAGACATTATTCCATCAGTGTAAAACTTTTCTGGTTTCTCGGCGAAAAACTGCGGCAAGTCATTTTCACAGGCTTCTCTTGAAGCCAATTTTACTCCATTAAAGGAGTTCTACATTGACCGAAACAAATGATAGTCTGATGGTGCAAGGGCAGGGCTATATGGTGGATGCATCAAAACTTCCCAGTCAAGGTCTCCCAGTTTGTGCTCCCTGATGGAAGACGATGACCTTTCTAGCAGTTGATTGATCAGTTCTAGGAGTTTTTTTCGATTGCTTACTTCAATGTCATCATTTGTTGACAGTAAAGTGTAGAATCCATCGTTCGACCAGGTTTTGGAGCAGTTTATAGTGGATGAATCCTTTCCAATCCCATCAAACACACAACATCACATCTCGAGGCGGCAATCCTGGCTTTACGACCACTTGTTGAGTTCACCACGCTCGGACCAAGATCTTTTTCGGACATTATTGTCGTATTTGATCCACTTTTCTTCTCCTGTTACCATTCGCTTGAGAAATGGTTCGATTTTATTTCGTTTCAGCAAAGAACCGCAAATGTTAATTCGGTCCATTAAAATTTTCACAGACAATTCATGTGGTTTCCAAACATCGAGCTTCTTTTTGTAGCCAGCCTTTTTTAAATGGTTCCGTTTAATGATGATCTTTTCCATAATTTCATCGACTTTCTCAACGATAGATCGACCAGAGCGAGGTAAACCTTTCACATCGAAATTTCTAGAACGGAAGTAGGAGAACCAATGTCGTACTACACGAACTGAAGCAGCATCGTCTCCGTAAACTTTACAAATTACATTGGTGGCTTGCGTGGCATTCTTGCTTTTTTTTTATACAAAAATTTCAAAGTATAACAAATTCCCTCATTATTTTCACTCATTTTTGACCAGCTACTACTTTTTTTCAGCTTCACCTAATTTAATTTATTTAGGTTAAAATAAAATGTCACCTTTCCAACGCCATACGGTACGACACAATATGATTTCGGTAGCACTAGAGATAGACGACTCCAACGAGATCTATTGACAAAATACGAAATGCCTTTTTCGACTACTTATTACGTGTATTACTAATTTCACCAGAACTCCCCATTTATCGATTTCAAGTTCAACACAATACAGTGCTTGAGATAAATCGTTTAGATCAAGAATCTTATCTCGTATAAAGAAAATATACAGCATAAGTATACATAAACAACACACATTCGTGACTCCTAATGTGTGTGTTATAAACACCGGTAGCAGGAAGTGTTCATAGACAGTTCGACTGTTGGATTACTGTTTTCAAGGCCTGATATATAGTTTACAAGTAAAGAAGATATAGATGACGGCGACAACGTTTTTTAATGTTAGTAACAAGGTGTGCAGCGTGCTAGCAACAAACATCTACCAACATTCAAACTACCCCCACTCGCAGAAACTAGTATAAAAGGGCATTCTTACTCGAAGTTGTGTCCGGTGCACACCCTGCTCCCATAAATTATTGGTTATTGTCATTTAATTTCAAAAATAATTAATAATTTAGTTTAAAGTAATAAATAATCTCTGTGAAAAAGGACTGTGGTTGTCTTTATTTAAACGTTGGATGACCAGAATCCGATATACACATTTCTCACACTTTTTACGTTAATTGCACTTACCTGACGAGTGAGGGTAGTCGGCAGAGAGATCACCACCCCGTGCTTGATCAGTCTCTCTGGAAAGGACGCGTCTATTTATCACCTGAACAATATGGCAAATAACTGCTTTCGTTGTACGCTTTGCGGTTGGATTCCCTACCATATGGTGCTTTGGACTCAGAAGAATTTTTAAACTTAACATTTAAGTCAGGAACAGATAATAAAGTTATCATTCAGGCTAGAATACTCATATAGGTGCGTAAACAAATAAAAATTCTGTTCAATTACATACAATATTGCAGTTCAAAGCGCACTCACCGGTGCTGTGAGTGCAGTGCCGTGTGAGTGCGGTGGGCCAACTTTGTGTCGCATTCCTCACTACTGCTCTCCGCGTGGCGCTGCTTGGAGAGGAACACGAGTTCATTACTAAAAGCGACTTTTCGGGAAATGGCAATCACTTTTTAAGTAACTATATCCATATATGATTTGTATATTTTATCAAATCAAATCAAATCAAAATATCTTTATTCAAGTAGGCATATTACAGCACTTTTGAATCGTCAAATTATATTTTTTTTCCACACTCTGATTCTAATATACATCTGATGACGGTACTCAAGATCGGCTTAAAATCTAAAGTTACGAGGGTTCCTTCGCGCCCTGATCCGAGAAGAACCCACAACAAACTCAGTCGGGTTTTTTTTTTTACCATCATCATTACAATAACAAATTAGTTTACTATATTTTAATTAAAATTAGAGCAATTTGTTCACTCCCAAGCGTTTCTATCGTCTAGGTAATCTTGCAACTTATAATACGATTTTTCTATCAACTTTCTTTTAACAAAGACTTTGAATTTATTAATTGACATCTTTAGAACGTCTTGTGGGAGTTTATTATAGAAACGTATACAGTTACCCTTAAATGAGTTGTTAATCTTATGCAGCCTACTAGAATTTATAACAAGTTTGTTTTGGTTTCGTAAGTTATATGATGTACATTCACTCTTTTTATTAAAAGAGTCAATGTTTTTATGTACGTACAACAAGTTTTCTAATATATATACGCAGTGAACTGTCATTATGTTAACTGCCTTGAATTTGTTTCTTAGCGACTCTCTTGGACCCATATTGTAAATCGCACGAACGGCCCTTTTCTGCAGCACAAATATTGCATCTATATCAGCAGCATTACCCCAAAGTAGAATACCGTATGACATAATGCTGTGAAAATAGCTGAAATATACCAGTCTGGCAGTATCAACATCTGTCAGACGACGAATTTTTTTAACAGCGTAAGCCGCGGAGCTGAGCCTATTCGATAGACCACTTATATGGGGCCCCCACTGTAATTTATTATCTAATGTTATACCTAAGAAAGCGGTACTATCTACAAGGTCTAGTTCCTCATTATTAAGTTTAACAATGGTTTGCGTTTGTTTCACATTAGGAAGAGTAAACTTTACACATTTTGTTTTCTTTCCGTTGAGCAATAAATTATTAGCTTCAAACCATTGTACCACTTTATTGAGAGAGCTGTTTACGTCGTCATAATTTGTTTGTCGTCTATTAACTTTAAACAATAGCGAAGTATCATCAGCAAACAGAACAATCTCATGATCACCCTTAACAAAGTAAGGAAGGTCATTGATATAAATGAGGAACAGAAATGGTCCTAATATGGAACCCTGTGGGACTCCCATTTTTGTCACCGACCCCGCAGAAAGCTTGCCATTGACACAGACCTTTTGCGTTCTATTGGTTAAATAAGAACTCATCAGGTCTAATGCTGTGCCCGCGAGGCCATAGTGTCGCAATTTCCCGATCAGAGTTTCATACTGAACACAATCGAAGGCCTTAGACAGATCACAGAAAACGCCAAGCGCGTCACGTGAATCCTCCCAGGCCTCGTAGATATTGAGTAATAACTGTACGCCAGCATCGGTAGTCGAGCGACCTCGAGTAAAGCCAAATTGCTTATTATGTAATAAATTATAATTTTTGAAATGTTTTAGCAACTGGTTCAACATTATTTTTTCAAATATTTTACTAAAGGTTGGGAGAACCGATATTGGCCTAAAGTTACTAGGGTTAGAAGTACTGCCTGACTTAAACATCGGTATTATTTTGCTGTACTTCATTAAGTCAGGAAATACACCACAATCAACACAATTATTAAAAATTTCCGCCATGTCAGGTGCAACGATGTCAATTAATGATTTTACAAGGTTAACCGATAGACCCCACAAATCGTTAGTTTTTTTGTTATTGATTAAATTAAATGACTTAATAACATCAGAGGCATCGACATGACTGAATTTAAAGATACCATGACATTGGGGCATGCTATCAGCTAGCCAAGAGAGTGCAATGGAAGGTGATGAGTTCAGCGATTTAGTAGTTGAGACAGGAATATTTGTAAAAAACTCTTCAAAAGTATTAGCAACCTCTGAGTCTGACGATATTTTTTTATTCTCTAACTCTAAATTAAATTCATTAAAACGCGGAGTTGCTTTTCCTGTTTCATTATTAATTATTTTCCAAGTTGTTTTAATTACATTACTACTGTTTTGTATCTTATATTTTATGTGTTGCGATTTAGCAATAACACATTTCTTTTTAAAATCCTTGGAAAATGATCTCACATAATCTCTGAACTCCACACTAGTGTTGTACTGACGCTCAGCATACAATTCATACAACTTGTGCCTACTTTTATGCAAATCAGCCGTGGCCCATTCACTGAATGCCATTGTGTCAGTAAGAATGATCGATTTACTTTTAAATATTGAGTTAAATATTTTAGTAATTTTGAAAAAGAAATTGCTATATATTTCATTTGGGTTATTAGAATTGGGTATAAAGCAGGAGTTTGAGATAAGGGTTGATCTCATTTTCTCGATACGGTCAGTGGTTACTGGCACAAAAGTTATTTTACGTTTATTTACATTTTTTCTTGGAATTGAAAAGCGAATGAGTTGGCCACAGTGATCAGAATCTAAACTAGTAATTATCTTTTTCACAGTTGGATTTATGTTTGTGAATATATTATCTATACAAGTGGCACTAGAAGAGGTTATTCTTGTAGGCTCCATAAACATATTTGATAAATTGTAAGTGTTAAAAAGGTTTAACAGTTTCATGCTTGAGGAGCTACATTCTAAAATATTAATATTGAAGTCTCCACATACTACTAACTTCTTGTTCGTTTTCGACATTATGAATAGTACCTGGTCCATTAATTTTTCAAAAACTTCAAAATTGGACAAAGGGGGCCTATACACGGTTACTACAAGAAACTGCTCCAATTCAATAGATGCCAGCTCTATTGTCCGTTCAACAGACAGGCTCACTATGTCTGTACGTTCCTTATATTTAAAATTTTTATTTACTAAGATTAACGAGCCCCCATGTATGGATGATACTCTGTTGAACGAACTACCAACCTGGTAGTTACCAAAACTAAATACATATTCATTACTTTTTAGCCAGTGTTCTGTAATACATAAAATGTTAATGTTAAAATTATTTAAAAAAAGTTCAATTTCAAGCATCTTACCTTTAATGCATTGAATATTCTGGTGTACCAGGCTGATAAAGCTATTATCTAAATTTGCATTCACTGAATCTAAAGTGTGGCAATCCTTATGACAAATTTGCTTTTTTAAGCAAGAGGAATTCTCTGTTGTCTTTATTAAATGTTTAAAATAAAATTACTTGGATTTATATCCAAGGGTATGTCAATATTATTGTTATTATGCTCAATAGGAGCATGTCTACTAGCCAAGTTTTTGGCTAAGGTTGTAAACAAATATGATAGCGAAATAGCTATCTGTCGTTTAAAATAATTGGATAGGTGGAACCTATCTTTGTATATATTATAATAAGAATTAGCACACTTGCTAAAGTCAATGATGTGAAATTTATTATTATATGTACATAAATTGTACATAGTCATATTTAACTTAAACCTAAGTAAATTTTCATTATTAGGCAATGTCTGACAATATGGTAGGGTGTAAATGACAATATTTTTAACATTTAAATTATTTAGAGTATCAAAACAATTAATTAAATCTTGTTTGGTCAAATTGCCTCTGTTTCCTAAGAGGATAATAATATTTGTATCACAGTCATAATATTCCCTATTTTTATAAATTGCTTCCACTGTTGATCTTAGGTTTGAGTTGTGGACACAATAATTAAAGGTTGTGTGCCCATATAAAAATGAGTGTAGCAATATGCCCATATTACTTCCAATCTCATCCGTGTACATAAAAGTTTTAGTCAGGTTTTTATAACAACCTGAGGTCCGTCTAATGGAACTATTGTTATATTGTTTAAGGATACTGTCACCCAAGTAGCTTGGTTTTTTGGGTAAAGACACAGGTCCCACATGACAATCTTTATCAGCACAGGAGCTAACAGAGGTACCAATTTCAAGCAAATCAATAGGAGTCTGTGTATTTACACTAATCATTTTAGACAGAGATTCTTCATGTTTTTTTCTGAGTATATTTAGAGAAGTGTGCAACCGTGCTATTTGGGTTTCCAGTATTGCAGTGTCAGTATCATATTGTAATTTATTTTGGTGAGCTTGATTCAACAATATTTTTATTTCGTTTAATAAATTTGATTTATTCTTTATTAAGTTAGTATGATTTCTGCGACATTTTTTGTGAAACTTTAATAATTTTTGTGTCTTATTAATATATTTATTTAATCTTATGTATTTTCTGAGCTTTTTACTGCTACAAGGATACAAACTAGTGGCTGTTGATCCATTCCCCGAGGCAGTAACAAGCTCTGAATTTGTTTCGACTAATTCCTTGTAGAGTACTTGAGTTTGCTGTGCTGATATGTCCTGGGAGGCAGCTTCCAGCTCGGTGATGTGTAGGTGGGCATCACGTAGATCTTGTTGCAGGGTTGTATTTTGCCTCAAAGTAACTTCATATTCGGCACAGCATTCATCAAAACGGTCCACTATTAATTGTAGGTTATTACGCTCCATTATAATGTCATCATAATTTATATGCAACTGTGATAAATCTGATTTTAATTTTGTATTTTTGTTGAGTAAGTCTAACAGTTGCTTTTCATTGTCATCTCTCTCGCTAGTCAGTTGGGCACATAACTCCTTGCATGCCTTTAGTTCTTTTAGTGCCAGCTGTAATTGTGATTCTTGCTGGAGTGCATAGGCTCTTCGGGTGGTCATGATAACAATATTAAGATAATAATAAACAAGGTGCTACTTTCCAACTGTCTGCGAGATGAAGACTAAGACTATTGTTTATTACAATACTTACTAATTAACTACTTAAAAATACTATTTCACTACAAGTTCAGAAAATTTCTTAATGTATTACTTATGAGATTGGAATTGGGCTAGCAATATGTATTATGTTGTCAGAAATTGCCACTATTATATTACAGAAGTATTACTTTTATTTACAGATAACAGTAAAATTTGCCTTTTACTGATATTGACAAAATAATGGAAACAAAAGTAATACTTACAATTAGTTTTAGCCGTTGGCATTCAAACTTACACAAGTAGATTTTTCCTCTGTTCCAAAATTCACTATTAAATCTTTCGAAAGAGTAAACTATCCACTTTTTAAACAGTTATGTATAAAATAAATTATAATTACAAACAAAAGTGTAGTTATTTCGTAGGTTTTATGAATTATTTAGATAAAATTTAAAAGGAACAGGTGATTTTAGCACTTGTCAGTTTGACAGCCAACCACAGATTTATGATAAAGAATGGCCAGACCACAATGAATTTCCATGCTTTCAATTGTATAAAAAGTGCACTCACCGTGTCTTCGTTGTGGCCGTTATAGTCGTCGTCGGAACAAACTGAGCCCTCCGCCTTGATAGCTTCATCTAAATCCAGTTCCTCGCTTAGAGCTTCGTCCATAAGTTTTGTATCCAACAATATACTGGCGTCTGACTTATTATTTATACACTCAGTGGGATCCTGACTTTCAATATTTACATCACCATTATCTTCATTTGTATCTTCCAACTTCAGTCCTATATCACTTTCATCCAATGTGCATTCATACTTTTCAATTTTTACAACATGACTTGCATCAGGTAGCACAATGTTCCCTGGTTCTGTCTTCACATCTCCATAGTTGCATTCTATAATGTGTAAATCGCAGTGGTCAGGTGCAAAAGCTGTCTTGACAATCTCGGATTTGAGTTGTTCTCTTATGTAGTTTATGTTCTTTATATGTTGTATTGTTACCTAACGGAAACAAGGAAAACTGGTCAAATTAACTTATAGCAAGTCTTGCATAATTAACAACTTTTTGCTTACTGTTTCGTGCATTTTGACCAAGTCCATCATCGCTGAACGAGCCTTCAAGCTCTTGGACCTGAACTTGTCGAAATTTGTCAAACGCTGAACACATTCTATGCAAAGGGTTTGTTTCAGGTATCCTTCTCGACAAATCTGAAACAACATGTAAATAACCATATTCTCCAGATATATATTAAAAATGTTTAATAACTGTTATCTCAGCGCTTTCACAGTGAAACTGAATAATGATTTGCTCCCAAAAGGAGGGTCATGATTGGAGTACTTGAAATAATTGTGCAATGGCAACAACTTGTTTGTGAAATGAACTATTTAAAAGCTAAACTCAAGTATGGGGGTCCACTTAAAGTAGATGTGGATCCATAACATGCAACACAATTAAATGCATTTAAACCTAGAGTATATTGAAATAAGGAAATTCTCTCTGGACATGTCGGACTATGAATGAAGGAATAGAAACTGCTCACTGTTTGTTCTGCATGCGATTGGCGACAGTGGGCTAAATGAGTTAAGGCAGATTGTTAGCAAATGCTTATTACTATTATAACTACTTGATGGTTCAGTAACTCAGCAGAATTATAGACTTCTATGGAATAAATACAAATACATTTACAGTCACAAAATACTTACAGAATGTCCCGTCAACTTTTCATATGCATCTTCTAAGTTATATTTATTTAGTGAAACTACATTTCTCTCTGTGTCCAAGCAAATCATACAGAGCTGTAAGAAACCAAAGAGCTTTAATATATCTGATTAAAAGAGACAAATTCAGTTACTCATTTAAAGCAACAACATTATGCATTTCTGTAAGAATAAAATTAAATTCATTGGGAAATTGTTAGAGTAAAGGAAATACTATCTATTGCAGATACGGTTATTCAAATCTATAATATCATACAAAATCAAAAATAAAATTTATAATGCAAGAAATTTATAATAAAAATTGTTCACCAAAAAATGAACTACAAAAGCAGTTTCAGTACCTAATACTTATTATGAGCAGTATCACTAACTTAAAACACACATATGGACCCTTGAATATATTGTACCAACTTTAATTAAAAAACATCAAATTAATGAAAATAATATAAGAGGGAAACTACATATTGACTAAAAAATAGAAATAACATTTTGGAACACCTATAAAAATATGGTGCTACACTGGTTTGTTGCACCAGTCACTTGTTAAGTTACGATACCAACAATTAGTTCGAGCACTGAACGATTCACCTCGGTGTACAGAATACCACAACAGTTTTTTGTGACACCATTAAGTATTTTCTTTTAAAATAAATCATGGAGAGATCTAAAATAAAAATCAAATCAACCTCTTTACTTAATTATATCCAGCTATAAATGAAAGAAGTAAATTAAAACCTGAACTGTAGATGGAACAACACCAAAACGAACTTGTCGCAAGCCACCTTCAACATTGCAAAAGTCATCTTCAAGAAAATGCTGTGAACAGACCACTGCAGAGTCTTTTAATGATTCACCATGTTTTCCAAGCGCCCTGAGCCACTTAGTGCGAAGTGTTGCATCCGATGGGAAACTGGGAACATGTAATCACATCACCATTTAAATAATTATAATTTATAATCTTCCATGAAGTACTTGTCTTCTTCTTCTAACATGACAAACAAAGAAACTGGAAAAGTGAAACCATGTGATAGCAAGATTGAATTGTGTTTTAATGATTACATTATTTCATCTAACATGGAAATTGGTAGTGTATTACAAAATGTATTTTGCAATCCATAGCAGATCATTCTTTTCTTACTGGGTATGTCCCTGAATGCTGTGATCTCTATTAATTCAAACATATCTCGCATATTGATATAATCAAAACATTTAAAACCCTAAATGTAAATAACAGGTGATGTTTGGGGAATGTCAGTTAACGTTGTTCTTCCAATTATTGACTGGATTAGCCTACCCCTAGCAATCCATATAACTCCTAGTAAACAAATTGCTCCGATTTGAATATAAATATAATAAACAAATGATATTGTAATGGTGATGGTAAAAAAAATACAAAATACCTGAATAACTTTGATGTGGGCTCTGCTCTTTACAGGGTACAAGGAACCCTTGTAGTAACTTTAGATTTCTAGTTATTCTTTAATACCATCATCAATAATTGGAATTAGGGTGTGAAAAACTAATTTTATTTGATAATTCAAAAGTGCTGCAATAGGCCTACTTGAATAAAGATATTTTTGAGTTTGAGTATGGGCCCCAATCCGAATTTAAATAAATTTAGTTCAATTTTTCTTCTTCTTGTAAATCAAGATTATTTGTCAATATTTTAACCCAATTGCATGGGCAGTTGTAGCGACGAGGCTGCTGTTGATTGGAGTACATAAGTTGAGCTGTCAGGGGCAGACTCTTATCTAACCTACGCCGCGTTATGAAGTAGAAGTCCAATAAAATCTCTTGCACCAATAGTCGTGATGAAACTGAGCGGCGAGCACTCACCCGTGGAACGTAACCTCGTCGTCTCCTGCAGCACTGTCTGCAGTGCTTCTACAGAAAGGCACACAGCAACGCATCGTTCACGTACACTGCACTGTATGGTGAGTACTGAAAACCCTGGTTGGGCAAAGTACCCGCAACATATAACTACGCATCAGACACTGTTGTTCGCCACTTTCAACGAATTTTCCCACATGCAGCTTATTGCTGACTTGATCTTCGTGGATCAAACTGTTTCTCCGTCGGCCTTTGTAGCCTTCCCCTGGAGAAGCTTTTGACATCCGACTGAGCACTTCAATGCCCGATTGTATATTGATTAATACTTCCGGACAGTGGGAATTTGGGTTAAACGAAACAAGGATGAAATAATTAAATTGTCAACATGACACAGTGTGTTTATGTACTCTGTGTATATATTTATTCTTTACAATAGCGGCTTCACCAATATGTATTATGTACTAGTGATTTGCAAAGTTTAAAAACCGATAACAGCGGTTTTCATTTGAAAACAGATTATTGTCAAATATATGATTTTCAACGTTCAATACACTGGTTTTAACGAAGGAACTCCATGGATATCACTGCCTCTACACGATATCTAAACAATGGGTGCCACTCGTGTTTTGACCATAGTCTAAACGTAACTTAAGTTTAGTTTCAGGGTTCTATCAGCTAATGTATTATTGTCAAATGAAAAAAAAACCATTGTGTGCTTATGTTTGAAATCACGATGACATTTTATAATTTGCGAATAAAATTGTTACAATGCCAGGTGGTACGGCCGAACGTCTGTCGCTATAGCCTCACTCCATGGATGTAATGCAACATGCGACAAATGGGCGAAAACATTTCAGGGAAGGTAAAAAGTGTTACGGTTTTAAAATCATCAATTCGGCGACAAGCCCTTACATTAGCTCATAAGTATTATCAAATAAATACCTACTAAGCCTATGATTACTTTTTAAGGTGTTATTTTACTAAACCTAAAGAATTCCTTAAAAAACAGGTGTTTTTTCTAATCGGTTCACCTCACTAATATATATTTAGTAGATAGACAATGATAACAAGTTGTACCTCGATTCATTCACGTATTTTCACAGTGCTTACTTAAATAGACTTCAGATTAGTTCTACGTTTTTTCATTATTCATATGTTTGTATATGTCGGAGAATATGAAAGAAAACGGAGGAGCAAAAAGCACAGGGGCGTAGGGCTCTCCGCCGACATCGTTATTAATGGGATCCATTATTTAATTTCTTATACTGTGGTAATGTTGGTGCAATAAAACACTTTGTTAATCAACTCGGATTATAATGTTCAATCACTTAATGTTCCCGCTATCAAACTCATTAACAATAATTGCCAGAAACGCGACAGTTTCAATAGTCGACCACTCCGGCCGACCGCTATTCGAGAACTGCCGAGAGACAGGCCGGACAGCCACTTATTGACTCTGCCCCACGCCGATACAAAGATGCCGCCAGCGATCCACACTCTTGCACTCCGACATATATATATTTCTTTACAATTGCTTAGTATGTATACTGATTATTAATATTCGTAAGAATTTGGGCTAGTTCAGTTTGCTATAACAACAAATAAATACAACAATAGAAAATATCAAATTTGTATATAGGCACAGCATCTATCGATTATTGCTTAAACAATATTCACATTATATTTGCCGACATCTCGTGTTCTTCCCAACATCTTTTCTTAAAGAAGTCTGTGAATGCAGCTACTCGCACAGTTACTGTCAGATACAGGGAGGTGAAACTCTCATATTGTGCAAGCAATTGCACAAAAATAAAGCATGGAAAGTAGTAACATCTATACGAGATTTATATGTATAATACTTCTTTGATGTCGACATTAGGATAAATAATATAATAATAAATCTTTCAAATTTTCAGATTCTGACCATAAGTCCATATAATATGTTAAGTTTTCTTAGACCTACGTTAGTACAGTGTGTTAGTTACAGTATACTTAAACTAGGTTAGTACTTAAAAAGAAAATTTTCCTTAATCTACACTTAACCTAAAGCCCACACGCACCCCCCTCGTGCCTGTGTGTGCAACGTTCCAGGACCCCCAGAAGGGGCCATCCATCCTGTTCGCCAACACGCTGAGGAGGGTGTTGCCTACTAGCAATTCGGTTCACTTCATCATGGACGCGGTCCGTTTGCGTATGATCCCATAGAAGTCATCTACACGAGCATCCGCAAACATCCCCGATGCACTGCAACTTCGCGGCTTTTATAGCACCGCCCTCAGCGCGTTATTGTACTGTACTCTTAGGGCGCCGTAGACTGGCTTTGTATAGTCGATCCATAGACTGCACGGGTAAAAGTTCTGGCAATAAGCACGAAATAATATTAGCTTAACCTTTCTTGTACAGCGTGCAAATCTACGGGCCAACATATTGCCCCGGACCGACAGAGCCCTACGTTCGCGTTCAATGTCATTTTCATCACCTAAGCGTTCATTAACTTTATGACCAAGTTACCTGAACTCAGTCACTCGCCTCAGAGTGGCCCCACACAGCTGTATATTAGGAATAATTGTGGGGGGTTTATTCCTTCCCCGGAAGACAAGATATACACTCTTTTCGGCATTGTAACCGAATCCATTTGCTTCTGCATATCTGTCACATATACAGAGCAGTTTTCGTAGACCACTGATTGATGGGCTCAGCAGAACCATGTCGTCTGCATAGCTAAAGTTGTTCATAGCTATTCCGTCTATTGAACATGCGACACCTGCTCTTCTAAGCTCACCAGTCAATTTACATACAAATTAAATAGCCTAGGCGACTTCAACCCGCCCTGTGTCATTCCACACTCCAGCTTATACGGGTCACTAAGTACATTGGCCCATCTGACCATATTAGTTTGATTACTGGCCCAGTACTTGAATATGGAAATTAATTCAGGTCTTAAGGTGGTTTCTTTTCTAAGCTTTTGCCATAGGATACTATAGGATACACGATCAAAAGCTTTAGATAGATCCATAAAACAGGCATATACTGGCGTTTTCCTGTCAGTATAGCACCGAACTGTCTGCTTGAGGCACAAAATTGCACAGTTGAAAGTTCGGGTTTAAAGCCGAACTGCGCATCGTGTATTTTGACTGATCTGTTTAAGTGTACATCAAGCAGACTGTCCAGAACCTTAGCTAAGATCATCGCTAGGGATATCGGCCTGTAGTTGGATCCATTTGCCGCACCACCTGTCTTGTTCTTGATTATCGGCACAACCACTGTCTTCCTCAAATCATCTGGTAAGTAATCAAAGATTGAAGAGCAACCTGAGGACTTTGGAAAGATGCAAACCGGCGTATCGCAGATGTTCGACACTTAGGCCATCATGCCCTGGCGACTCTTCCCTCGTAGCTTAGCACATTTTCTACCACTGCATTCCGTCATCTCTGTAGGGAAATCTATAAATTTTAAATTGTTACAGATCTCCATGTATAACTTTATCTGATTATTAGTATTCGTTGACTGTATAGATTCTACTTGAACCGAGCCTACATTTAAACTACAATAGACTTCCAAGGGATAATGATCAGACCATGTCACATTGTTGACTATGCTAATGTTAGAAATACATTTTTAGCCATACTAGTCACAATGCAATGATCTAGCCACCGCGAACAGCCGTGACTGAATACCCAATTTTGATCCATACAAAACTGTATCATTTCATTAAAGAAAAACTCCCCTGGAGTCCTACATGAGTCTTGCTGGAAGGCGCACCGGGAAAAAAATCGCTATCGCCCGATCTACAGAAGAGGCAGAGGCAGAGCTACTGCCGGGAAGGGACGTCCCCACATCCCCCCGCGGTAGAGGAACCCTCTAAAGACCCGCCAAGCATAGAGCGGGTCATTAACATTGGCCTTTCCCGCCAATCCCTCCATTGACCGGGGGAAGGCATTTTCTACATGAAGGAAAAAGAACCTAACTCGGCGGGGAAAAAAGACGGCGGCACCAGCCGCTGTATCGAAGCCACTGGCTCCGTTAACGGCCACCCGGTCAGCGGCAACGCCAACATCAGAGCTGTGTCGCCTCCTCCTCGCAACAAGAGGACATCACCACCATAACTCCAGACTCTATCAAGAAAATAATTCTATGAGCTGACTTTAGAGGTCCTCGGGGTCCACATGTAAGGCGCCATAACTCCTCCACAGACGACAGCGTTCAGCAAGCTGATGGCGCTTAAAAGGAGTTTCAGCGACTAAAACATAAAGCAAACCATAAGGCCGGGCCCACCACGTGGGGGCGTCCCAGCCCTATGGGCTAAAGTTGTCCGCACACCTTGTTTGTGTTAGGGCATCGGCCCGGGTACTGAGGTCTGCCTCGAGGCCTGTACCACTCAGCAGCAGAAAAGACACCCTTCGTCATCGTTCGTCGCCAACTACAATTCGTATCTATGGTCAGATAGGACATGACCATAGAAAATACCTATATACTGGTTACTAGGTATTCAACTAGGAGTTTATCCAAATTTTAAATACTGAAATATAAAATGCTGTAAATTTTATATTTAATATTTAGATGGTTTGGGTACTTAGAGAGAATAAATGAAAGGAGACTGACAAACACAATTAATCAATGATGAAGCGGAAGACCAAGGCGAACGTTCCTGGACCAAATCCAGGACATTTTAAATAAGGGCCAGGTCAAGAGTACTCTACACAGCCGAACAAAAATGAACACAAATAATTTATTGAAATCTTAAGTGACGAAATGTAAATAAAAATACCATGTGAATTCTTGTCAATATTAGAAATCATTAATTTAAATTTTTAATAATTTATGAAATATTTTTATTTAATATAATTATTAGGATTTCTTTTTATTAACTTTCCGGCAGAATGAATTATTTTGTGTTGAAATGCCTTATAAATATTTTGACATCTGAATCAAGAATTTATTTACGCAATGCATTACTTTGGTCCCTCGAAATAGAGCCCAATTTTATTTTTATTTTATTTTTTGTTATAGCTTTATTTTGGCAACAAACAGTACATTTTATACACGATAATACCTTACAACCAAAACAGTTTCCAGAAATAAAAATTTCTTATAATTACATGAAAAAGAGAAAATTGAGTGCAGACAAAGCAAAACATCTAATGTACTTCAAAAAGTTGAAAATAATAATCTTTATGAAGTAGATTATTGTTGATATTGAATTTGAGTTTTGTGAGAGAGAGATGAAATGGATCAAATTCAGAGAATAACATTTTGTACTGTTTACAACTCCTTCTTATGAATGTAATCTCTGAATATCCTGTAAAATGCAAAACTTTCGCTCTAGGTATGATAAAATATATTTATTTAATTAATGAGACTAAGATAAGATCCTAACGCCTCCTATAACAATACATTAATCTTCACGGGTAGCTTCGTTGTCTGCTCGCACAGGGTTCAGTGGATCACTGTACGTCACTGTTGTGTCATCTCTGTGAATTCTCATATGATTTACTAGATCGCCTTTAGTTCTGCATGCATACTCGCATAATTTACACGAGAACGGTTTCTCACCAGTGTGAATTGTCATGTGACTTAACAGGGTTTCTTTTCTACTGCTTGCAAAGTCGCATGAATTACATGAGAAAGGTTTTTCACCCGTATGAATTCTCGTGTGACGTGTTAATCCTCCTTTAGTTCTGAATGCATACTCGCAGAATTTACAGGAGAAAGGTTTTTCACCGGTGTGAATTCTCATGTGTTTTACTAGACTTCCATTTTCTCTGCATGCATACTCGCATAATTTACACGTGAAAGGTTTTTCACCGGTGTGAATTCTCGTGTGAATTACTAGTTCTGCTTTTGTTCTGCATGCATACTCACATAAATTACACGAGAAAGGCTTTTCTCCGGTGTGAATTCGCATGTGATTTACTAAACTTCCTTTATCTTTGCATGCATACTTGCAGAATTTACACGAGAAAGGCTTTTCTTCGGTGTGAATTCTCATGTGACTTACTAGATTTCCTTTTTGTCTGCATGCATACTCACATAATTTACACGAAAAGGGTTTTTCGCCGGTGTGTATTCTCATGTGACTTACTAGAGTTCCTTTTCTTTTGCATGCATATTGACATAAGTTACACGTGAAAGGTTTTTCACCAGTGTGAACTCTCATGTGACTTAATAGGGTTTCTTTTAGTCTGAATGTATTCTGGCAGAATTTACACCAGAAAGGTTTTTCTCCGGTGTGAATTTTCATGTGACTTACTAGATTACTTTTTTCTCTACATGCATACCCACAAAATTTACACGAGAAAGGTTTTTCACCAGTGTGAATTCTCATGTGTATTAATAGGCTTTCTTTTCGTCTGCATGTATAGTGGCACACATTACATGAGAGAGGTTTTTCACCGGTGTGAATTTTCATGTGACTTACTAGATGTCCTTTTCTTCTGCATGCATACTCGCAGAATTTACACAAGAAAGGTTTTTCTCCTGTGTGAATTCTTAGGTGACGTGTTAAGCTATCTTTTCTTGTGCATGTATAGTCGCACGAATTACATGAGAAAGGTTTATTACCGGTGTGTATTCTCATGTGAACTCCTAGGTCTCCTTTTCCTCTGCATGCATACTCGCAGAATTCACACGAGAAAGGTTTTTCTCCTGTGTGAATTCTCACGTGACGTTTTAAGCTATCTTTTCTAGTGGTTGCATAGGCGCACGAATTACATGAGAAAAGTTTTTCACCAGAGGTAGCTCTCTTGTGACTTGCTAAACTACTTTTACTTTTGCTTGCACGATTGTATGAACTACACTTCCTTCCAGTGGTGTGGTTTTTCAAATGTTTTACAATATGATGGCGTTCGCTACATTTGTATTCACAATGCTCACAATAATACTCCTGCAGAAACTTATGCTTATTTAAGGATTCAAATACTGGCATTGGGTAGACCGGAAGGTCACCAGAAACTATTTTTTCGAGACTGAATTTAGTTTCATTGGCCATGTCTAATGTTAGGGAATTTGTCGTCGCATCGCCTTCAGGTTCTGATGCAATAATACCGCTTTTACAGAGCTCTTCAATTGTCTCCAACGAATTTTTCTTTTCGCTGGCCAGATCGTATAGTGGATTCGGCAACAATTTTACTGAAATGAAATTGTTCATTAATATACGTCATAAAAACTGGACCCCACCGCCGGATTTGAAGGAAACCGGTTTTTTGTGGTACTAAGTGCGATAACCTCTCATTTGAAGCTGAATCTAAAAGGACAAAACAATATACGGGATCGTGTATCGCGTGTTCTAGGGAAGCCTCACAAGAAGACGGTTCAGAACTTGTGGAGTAGGAGTTGCTATATGAGACGTGTTGAGACCGGAGTTCACTCGGAAACTCATATTTTTAGCACAACCACGGGATCGGGCTCGCTCGTCTTGTTGACGTCCAGAGAGAAGTACAGACGTTTAGGTGAAATGAGATTCATCCAGGGACATTTCGGGATGTAAATTTTTGGTGATTTGCTGCATAAAACGAGTAAAATTCAGGTCCAAGACATCGCTTACTTATATGTAAATTTAATACATTTATACAACACACATTAGGAGTTACGATATTAATACGTGTTATACACACCGGTAACAGGTAGTGTTCATAAATAGTTCGACTGTTGGATTACTATTTTAAAGGCCTGATATATAGTTTTCAAATAAAGATGATATATACATTTCTTACGCTTTGTACGTGAATAGCAGAGAAGTAACCGTGGTATTAAAAGTTAATTGTGCTACGGCACCACTTACCTGACGAGTGAGGGTAGTCGGCAGAGGGATCACCACCCCATACTTGATTGGCCACACTGGAATGAACGAGTGTATTTATCATTTGAACAATATAGCAAATAACTGATGTCGTTGTACGCATTGCAATAGGATTCCCTACCATATGTTGTAGACTAAACACTCCTCTCTGAATGCTTACAAAAACCCTCACTGGGCTTACAATATTTTAAGCTTATCGTTGTAGATTTAAGCCACGAATAGAGTTAAGTATTTTGCGTAAACAAATGAAAATTCTGTTCAATACAAACAAAATTTTACACTCTAGTACTCGAAACATTGACTCTTTTTAGTAAAAAGAGTGAATGTATATCTGGCAATATAAATTGCGAAACTGTCAAACTTCTTGCAAATTTTAGTAGGGTGCATAAAATTAACAACNTTGAAATATATTAAACTATTGTGATATTGTAATGATGAAGATAACAAAAAAACAAAATACCCGACTGAGTTTGTTGTGGGCTCATTTCGGATCAGGGCGCGAAGGAACCCTCGTAACTTAAGATTTCAAGTCGTTCTGGAGTATCATCATCAGACGTACATTAGAATTACAGTGTGGCAAATAAAAGGAAAAAAAATATTATTTGACGATTCAAAAGTGCTGTAATATGCCTACTTGATAAAGATATTTTGATTCGAATACTAGAGTGTAGAAGTACTTCGAAGCGCACTCACCGGTGCTGTAAGTGCAGTGCCGTATGAGTGGGGTGGCCCAACTGCGTGTCCCATTCCTCACTAACGCTCTCCGGGTGGCGCTGTGTGGAGAGAAACACGAGCTCATTACTAAAAGCGACCTATCGAGAAATGGTTACTTTTTAAGTAAGCGTATCTGGTGTTTCGTTAACTGACGCCGCCCACTCTCCTCCTCTCACGAGCCTAGCGCAAGCGTATATACATACATATCATCCCCCGACATTAATTTGGGACTTTCAAATACAATATTAAATAGGAAATTTTTGCTATTACTAAAACTATATATATATATTTTACAATTGACTTAATAAAATTTATTAAACAGTGCATCAACAACCGATGGCTACTCTTCTCCAACAAGACCTCCCTCAGAGCCTTCCATCCAGATCTAGAGTGAGCTAATTTCGTCCACAGTGGTCCCGCCATCTCGGTTACATCGTCTTTCCAGCGCTTATGTGATCNAAAAACGCGTGGGAGTGAACGAACTGCTCTAATTTGAATTGAGATATATTAAACTAATGTGATATTGTAATGATGATGATAACAAAAAAACAAAATACCCGATTGAGTTCGTTGTAGGCTCTTCTCGGATCAGGGCGCGAAGGAACCCTCGTAACTTCAGATTTTAAGTTCTGGAGTATCATCATCAGACGTACATTAGAATTAGAGTGTGGAAAAGAAAAAAATATATATATGTCGGAGGAAGCTATTGCAGGAGTTGCTTGTTGATTGTACGATAACGCATAACATTCTCTTTATGAAGTAAATTAACTTTCGTAAATCTTAATTTAATTTAAAACGAATTTTCACATTGCTACAAAGCCTAAAACATATTTCTGAAAGAAAACAAAATTATAGTTAATGTGCGAAGTTATTAAGTAGCCATTTTCAAATTGAATTACTGTTTTACGATTAATGTGCAATAATGTTTATTTAAATTGTAAAAGCTTCTAATAACTTTTAATTTGATTTAACTTTATTAGTTACATTTTTTTTTAGACTAATTATCATTATCATCTTAATTTAAGTAATGACCAATCAGAGCAGAGCGCGTAGCTTGAGTGGGGTCGAGGCGCCATCTCGTTTTCATGTTTTTGAGGGAAGTTTGCGAGGGCAGTGTGAAAAAAGATACGGATGGAGTTGGATCCTAGAAGTTTGTCGCGAATTGTGTAAAAGATCGGTGCTTCGAACTCACTGCTCGGTCTTAATAGTATTAATTATCATAAAGTATCAAATACGTTTAAACGTGTCCAAACTACATTAAATATTTTGAAAACTATAATTATCGTGTTTTGTGGTCGCACTTTACCCTAATGACGCCCACCAAGTCCGTAACCACTATTGATGATGTCGTTGGGAATAGCTCCACTCCGACATATATTATTTGACGATTCAAAAGTGCTGTAATATGCCTACTTGAATAAAGATATTTTGATTCGAATAGTGTGTAGAAGTAACTAGAGTGTAGAAGTACTTCGAAGCGCACTCACCGGTGTTGTGAGTGCAGTGCCGTATGAGTGGGGTGGCCCAACTGCGTGTCCCATTCCTCACTACCGCTCTCCGGGTGGCGCTGTGTGGAGAGAAACACGAGCTCATTACTAAAAGCGACTTTTTAAGTAAGCATATCTGGTGTGTCGTTAACTGACGCCGCCCACTCTCCTCCTCTCACGCGCCTAGCGCAAGCGTATATACATACATATCACCCCCCCCCCCCCCCCNCCCCCCCCCCCCCCCCCCCCGACATTAATTTGGGACTTTAAAATACAATATTTAATAGAAAATTTCTGCTATTACTAAAACTATACATATATTTCACAATTGACTTGATTAAATTTATTAAACAGTGCATCAACAACCGATGGCTACTCCTCTCCAACAAGACCTCCCTCAGAGCCTTCCATCCAGATCTAGAGTGAGCTAATTTCGTCCACAGTGGTCCCGCCATTTCGGTTAGATCGTCTTTCCAGCGCTTATGTGATCTTCTCTTTTTCTCTTTCTTTATCTTGGACGCCATTCAGTAGCGATTTTTTTCCACTTATTCCTTATATTCGCCTTATTCCTTATATGCCCATTCCATGCCCACTTTTGTTACTTTATGGGCTTAAGAACAATTAATGTTTTACTCCCGTAATACTTCTATCGTTATCATTTTGAAAAATTCTAATTTTATTTATATTTTGCTCTCTTAGAGACCATGTTTCACAACCATAAGTTAAACAAGGTAGTAAGGAGAGGTCGAAAACTTTCTTTTTGCGTTCCATTGATACGTCTCCATTTTTCAATACCCTGGTCTGGTCCTTTAAGGACCAGAATTGATTCCAAGTGTTTGTTATTCTTCGTAGTAATTTTTTCGAGGTACCATTTTCAGCTGAAATAATCTGACCTTGATAAATATATTCTTCGACATATTCTAAGGAACTACCATTTAGCAATATGGTGGATTTCGTTGAATTTGTAAGAACTTTCGTTTTAGTAAATTACTAGGCCCACGGTTCTGCTGTTATCTGCTAACTGTTGGAGCATATGCTGCAGATTTTCTGGGTTCTTAGCAAATAATACTATATCGTCAGCAAAACGAAGGTTAGACAGCTTTTCAGTGTTTATATTAAATCCTTGTTCTGTTCAATCCATTTTCCTAAAGACTTGTTCCAGGATCGCTAAAAAAAGTTTTGATGAGATAGGGTCCCCTGGGAAAGTCTGAAATGTCTGGACTATCTAAAATTGGATTCTCCCTCATTTCATTACCCGTAGCCACATCCGTTTTTTTATGTTCAGGGCGGTAAAATAATCCATCATAGGATACCGGGACGCCGCGGGGGCGATCAGGTTATGCCGGACTCCTACCGGCTAAATATAACCCGACCATCCTACGCACTATCACAAACGGCGACGCGACAGATTGACTCAAAAGTAAAACTGAGCACTTCGCCAGTGACTCCCCCGCGAGGGGGCTCCTGCTATAATCCTAAGGATCGAGCTACTACTACCGCCCCGCGGCCTTCTGCAGCGTCATCACCTCTTCGCTGAAGAAAGCCACCGCATTCTAATACTCCTCCCGCTCCACCATCGCTCTCGCGACGGTGGGCAGGATGAGTTCGGTCGACCCTAATACGGCCACTAGGGCGGATCTCTGCACTTCCGAACTGGGGCACACCTCAAGCGTGTGCTGCTTCGTGTCAACGGTGGATCCACACTCGTGACATTTCTCCGTGGGCTCCCTACGTTCCACCCGGCATAGACCTCCCGAAGCACCCGTGCCCCGAGAGGATCTGCGTCAAATGAAACGTGATCACGAGACAACCACTGATCAAGGAGCGGAGAGACGGCCTTGATCGTCGACCGCCCAGCGCTTGGTTCTCTCAACCGGCCCCGCCACTCAGTTTGTAACCTGCGCCTGGCGTAGCCAGATCCTATTGTCCCTTGGCGAAGGGGGGGTCGCCTCTCTGACGGGCGTCCGCCCTTCAACCAATATACGTCCGAGTGTACTTACGCCTCCCAAAGGGCGGTACTCGCTAATACGCATCCCGCGTCCCAGGAGATGGTGCGGTATCCTCGGACTACCACGGAGCAACCCGGGTTTGAAATCTATTTAATACCTCTTGCAGCCTAGAAAGATGGCTTTCTTTCGTCGGACCCGTTATATATACGTCGTACAGCCACAAGCTCACCCTGTCTAATCCGGATAATAGCGTCTCCATTTTCCATTGGAATATAGCCGATGCGTTAGCTAAACCGTAAAGTAATCTCGTAAGAAAATAGTCCTTTATGAGTATTAATAGTTGTCGTTTGTTGAGATGTTTTTGATAATTTAAATTGCTTGTAGGCATTACTCAGGTCTATTTTACTATAATGTTGATTGTGACCTTTATTTAATGTACAGGAATAATCGCCAGCAATTTTTAATATCCCGTTTTTTATTTTAATACAGCAACTATTGGATTGGCGTATTCCGAATAAGTAACTGGTATTAAAATACCCAAATTCACTAACCTATCGAGTTCTGCACTTACTTTTTCCTTGAGAGCAAATGGCACGGGACGCGGTTTCAAAAATTTAGTCAATTTTCAAATTTATGTCAACTTCACTTTTATTGAAACATCCTAATTCCTCTTTCCAAACGTCTCGGAATAAGTTTAATAGCCGATGCACATCTTTAATAAGCTTAATCTTGGAAATTTTATTATTGTTAGACTAATAAAGGCGGTCCATCATTTTTTATCACATAAAATTTTATATTTTCTAATCTGTTACCTAAAAGATACCATNGTTTTTTTTTATGTCCAGGGCAGTAAAATAATCCATTAGGATACCAGGACGCCGCGGGGGCGATCAGGTTATGCCGGACTCCTACCGGCTAAAAATAACCCGACCATCCTACGCACTGTCACAAACGGCGACGCGACAGATTGACTCAAAAGTAAAACTGAGCACGTCGTCAGTGACTCCCCCGTGAGGGGGGCCCTGCTATTATCCTAAGGATCGAGCTACTACTACCGCCCCGCGGCCTTCTGCAGCGTCATAACCTCGCTGAAGAAATCCACCGCATTCTAATACTCCTCCCGCTCCATCATCGCTCTCACGACGGTGGGCAGGATGAGGTCGGCCGACCCTAATACGGCCACTAGGGCAGATCTCTGCACTTCCGAACTGGGGCACACCGCAAGCGTGTGCTCCTTCGTGTCAACTGTGGATTCACACTCGTGACATTTCTCCGTGGGCTCCCTACGGGCCACCCGGCATAGACCTCCCGAAGCGCCCGTGCCCCGAGCGGATCTGCGCCAAGTGGAACGTGATCACGAGACTACCACTGACCAAGGAGCGGAGACACGGCCTTGATCGTCGACCGCCCAGCGCTTGGTTATCTCAACCGGCCCCGCCACTCAGTTTGTAACCTGCGCCTGGCGTAGCCAGACCCTATTGTCCCTTGACGGGCGTCCTTTCAACCAATATACTATATACGTCAGAGTGTACTTACGCCCCCCAAAGGGCGGTACTCGCTAATACGCATCCTGCCTCCCAGGAGATGGTGCGGTATCCTCAGACTACCACGGAGCAACCTGGCGTTTTGAAATCTATTTAATACCTCTTGCAGCCTAGAAAGATGACTTTCTTTCGTCGGACTCGTTATATGTACGTCGTCCAGCCACAAGCTCACCCTGTCTAATCCGGACAATAGTGTCTCCATTTTCCTTTGGAATATAGCCGGTGCGTTAGCAAAACCGTAAACTAATTTCGTATAAGAAAATAGTCCTTTATGAGTATTAATACTTGTCATTTGTTGAGATGTTTTTGATAATTTAAATTGCTTGTAGGCATTACTCAGGTCTATTTTACTATAATTTTGATTGTGACCTTTATTTAATGTACAGGACTAATCCCCAATTTTTAATATCCCTGCACTTACTTTTTCCTTGAGAGCAAATGGCACGGGACGCGGTTTAAAAACATTAGGTGTGTCAATTTCCAAATTTATGTCCACTTCACTTTTATTGAAACATCCTAATTCCTCTTTCCAAACGTCTCGGAATAAGTTTAATAGCCGATGCACATCTTTAATAAGCTTAATCTCGGAAATTTTATTATTATTAGATGATGAAAAATATATATTAAACTTTATTTAACTAATAAAGGCGGTCCACCATTTTTTATCACATAAAATTTTATATTTTCTAATCTGTTACCTAAAAGATACCATGCCAGTAAAATAACCTAATGGCGTAATTTAATGACCATTGTACAAGCTCATTGTCCTGTTACTATGCGATGAATTAATATTTTAAATTATTTTTAAAATTAAAGTTTTTCCGATATTACACTAGTTCCGGATCCCGCATTTTTGTCCGCAAACCGAGCACTAGTAATTTATCCGCGTCGTAGTTCTGGAGACTGTACACCGCGATGAACCACCGGCCGCTTCCGATGACGCTCACTCACCTGGAATACAGGCTCTTCCTTGACCACCACTGCGCGCTTATCGTGAACAAGCTGCCCTTTGTGCGACCTCCAGCGCTTGTCCGAAGGTCAGAACCGTATCCAGCTCCGTGCCAAAGTCGCAGTATACCGCTATACGTCTTAAAAGGGCTGCCCGCTCTTCCACAATTTCGCCATCGGATGTATATGCTTTACAGAATTTGTGTTCAGGACAACCACTCATTCACTGTACTCGCTTTCATTTTTTTTAGGTATACAAGTCTCCGAACCAAGCGGTACGATGTATCGAACAGACGAGTTATCATCACTGCACTTTCATTAGCACTTGAAATTTAGCTGAATAAACTGTGTAAACCGCCTTTAGAGAACACCCAACTCATGCATTTTATGGTCAAATACGCTTAAGTTCTCTATAATTTCTTTTTCCCTTTAGTCAACCTGCTATCAGTCGAATGACTATGATCAGGCTTTGGTATGAAGTATGGGGTTTGGAAAGGTAGGGCCACTGCTCTAACTCCCCTTATTTTCTGAGCACATCTGCTCTCGTCAATCTTGTAATGGGGTTTTTACTGTAAGAGTGTACTAGACAGTGGGTTAGGTTGAGTCGCTAGACGTTCTCTGTATGTCTTTGTAGCGCTTTATTTCTTCACTAATGTATCTCCAGATACTCGTGGATCTTCGTGTTGCGGGCGTACCAGGGAGCTGATGGAGACATAAGTCTAGATGGGCTTTATTTTTGAGCAGTACACTCTTACTTTGTTACTCAGCGAGAGGGCAAATTGTCTGCCGAGAGCAGGTTCCTGAACCGTAGCTTGATTTCCTTCCACTTTGTTTTTATGTGGTCTTTGTCACATTACGGTCAAGATGGAAACAAAGGTATTTAACAGTAGTGGTTTCTAGTCTTAGGGTGAATGTGATGTGACTTCGGGGCACTAGCTTTGATTAGCCACTTAGTAAGCCAATCATTTTTTGCATTGAGCTGGATCTGCAAAAGTCTGCTTGCTTCATTCGGATCGAGGTTACAGCTGAGAAAGGCCTCATCACCAGCAAAGGTGGGAACATTCGTTTCAGGTGTCTAAGGTAGGTCGCAAGTAAATATGTTGCAAGGACGGGCCCAAGCACGAATCCTTGTGGTACACCAGCTCTGCAGCAAAGGATGGCGGATCTTGTCACGAAGATTGACTTTGAACTTTCGGTCACTGAGATAGAAACTCATTAGCTGGAAGAGTGAGTGTGGTAGGTAATTTTTAATTTTGCAAAGTAGCCCTCTGTGCCAAACTCTGTCGAAGGCCTGTTGCACATCTAGGAAAAGCGCGGATCAGTATTCTTTCTTTGTCATACATTGTACTATAGACTGTGTACCTGCTCTATTGTTGAATGTCGTTTCCATAAGCCAAATAGATGGTCTGGTATTATATGATGTCTGTCTAGGCAGGAGGATAAACATGCTAGAATAATCCTTTCCCACAATTTTGACTATACTGGTCTCAGGCTAAGTGGTCGATAAGACGAGAATTCATTAGCGGTTTACCAAGTTTATCAATCATGATAATTTGTGGTGTTTTCCAGAGAGCAAGAAAATGCTTGGTTCTTAATGTAGCATTGATAAGGATAGTCAAGTAGGTAATGCACTTCTTAGGGAGCCCTATAAAATGAGACATTTTTTTTGATGATGCGGTTAGATGATCCTCGTCACCAGTTGGTGTATCGTTAACTGAAGCCGCCAGCTCTCCGCTCCCAAGCGTATATATATATACATGTAGGGGTGCAATAGTCTGTGGAACGCTGGCGCCATCTGTCTATCGGCGTGGGGCAGAGTCAATAAGTGACAATCCGGCGCGCCCCTCCCCAGTTCTCTGGTGACAGCCCGGCGGTGCGGTCGACTTTTGAAACTGTCGCGTTCCTAGCTATTAATATTAACGAGTGTGTGTCGATAGATATCGGGAACATTAAGTGATTGAACAATATAATCTGAGTTAATTAGGAAAGTGTTTGATTGCAGCAACAAACATCCACAGTATGGAAATTATGGATGGATGCCATTAATGACGACGAGCAGAGAACGATACGCCCCTATGCTTTATGCTTCCTTTCTCTCTTATTCTCCGACATACATATCACTTCTCTACCACCTAAACTGACATCTAGCAAATATTTTCGTTTCTAGATTAGCAGATATCGAAAAAGTCAGTGAGATTTTGGATCTCACTTGTATATTTTATTCTTTATGATTAAGAATAGCCGGACAACGTTGCACTAAATTTCCATGCTTTCTTTTTTAATTCATATAACTGTACCATAAAATACACTTTTCTCAAAAGCGCACTTACCTTACCATGTTACCTTACCATGTACTTACCATGTCATCCTTGTGGCCGTTGTAGTCGTCATCAGAACAACCTGAGCCCTCCTCCTTGATAACTGCATCCAAATCCAGTTCCTCACTTAGAGCTTCTTCCATTAGTTTCTTATCCAATAATATACTGGTGTCTGATACATTATTTATACACTCAGTGGGATCCAGAAATTCAATCTTTACATCGTTATTATCTGCATTTGTTTCTTCCAACTTCAGTACTATATCACTTTTGTTCAAGGTGCATTCAAAGTCTTCAACTTTTACAGCATCACTTGCATCAGGTCGCACAATGTACCCTGGATCTGTCTGCACCTCTACATAGTTGCATTTATTAATGTGCAAGTCGCAATGGTCAGGTGCAAAAGCTGTCTTGACAATCTCAGATTTGAGTTGTTCTCTTATGTGGTTTATCTGCTTCAGATGTCGTATTGTTACCTAAAGGAAACAAGAAAAATTGGTCAAATTAACATGTAAGAAGTCTTGCAAAGTTAGTAACTTGTTACTTACTGTGTCGTGCATTTTAACCAAGTCCCTCATCGCCGAACGGGCCTTCAAGCTCTTGGACCTGAATTTGTCGAAATTTGTCAAACGCTGAGCACATTCCATACAGAGGGTTTGTTTCAGATATCCTTCTCGACAAATCTGAAACATGTTAATAATGAAAAATATTAAGGATGTTATTATATTGTTGAAATATTTAATAATGGACATTGCACTTTCACAGTGAAACTGGATAGTGCTCTACTCCCAAAAGCAGGGTCATGGAGTCACATGATTTCTGTACTTTATTTCAATTGTGTAATGGCAACAACTTTTTTGTGAAATGAGGAAATTCTCTCGAGACATGTTGGACTATGAGAGTGAAGGAATACAAACTGCTCACTGTTTGCTCTATATGCAACTGGCACCAGTGGGCCAAATGCTCTAAGGCAGATTGTCCGTAATCGGATATTAGCAGTAGAACAACTTCATGCAACAGTAACTCAGCAGAATGATAGACTTCTATGGTATAAATACAAATACATTTATGGTCACAAAATACTTACAGAATGTCCAGTCAACTTTTCATATGCATCTTCCAAGTTATATTTACTTAGTGAAACTACATTTCTCTCTGTGTCTAAGCAAATCATACAGAGCTGCAAGAAAATATAGAGCTTTAGTATTCTCAGTGAAAACAGGAATAATTCAGTTACTCATTTAAAGCAACAACATTATGCATTTCTACAAGAGTAAAGTTAAATTCATTAGAAAATTGTTAGAGTAAAGAAAACACTTGCTGATAAGTGTGAATTGTATATCAGGGAGACACCCTCATTACTCAATATATCAAGCTATAAATTAAAGAAAGAATTTACAACCTTAACTGTAGATGGAACAACACCGAAACAAATTTGTCTTGAGCCTTTAATATTGCAAAAGTCATCATCCAGAAAATGCTGTGAGCAGACAACTGCTGAGTCTGTCAAAGGTTGACCATGTTTTCCGAGTGCCCTGAGCCACTTCGTTCGGAGTGTTGCATCCAACGGGAAACTGAGAACATGTGATCACATCACCAATTATATAATTGTAACTTTCCATAAAATATATGTATTGTCCATCTTCTTTTAACAACTTTCAGGTGAGACAATTGAACATATGCTGCTTCCCATTTTCTCATAGATTAGAGAAGGCATGTAGGAGGTTGTAGAATATATGAGATCTTAAAACAGAAATTTATTACCTAGAAATAGTTGATATCTTACTGTTAATTACCACCAACCCTAAAAAATAAGATGTTAGAGAATACACAATGTAAAGATATAAATAACAAACTTTTCACAGATAAGTTACAACTTAATACATATGATTCATTTTAGAAATTTACAAAGATATATATACATGACGGGGTTGGGCTGCTGTTGATTGCTGTCAGGGGCACTCTTTCTATCGTAGGTCGCGTTAAAAAGAACGAGTCCGATGATATCAGTTGCACCAACAGTCGTGATGAGACCGAGCACTCACCCGTGGAATGTGACCTCGTCTGCTCCTGCGGCATTGTCTGTTGTGCTTCTACAGAAAGGCACACAACAACGCATCGTTGACTATACACTACTGTGGGGTGACATATAACTATGCAGCAAACACTGCAGCTCGCCCCATTCAACGAATATTGATTATTGCAGCTGATTGTTGATTTGTTCTTCGTGCGTCAATCTGTTTCTCTGTCGGTCTTCGTAGTCTTCTGCTGGAGACGCCTCTGACAACCAACTGGGAACTTCAATGGGAATCGATTATTCTTGTATTAATAATTCTTGACAGTGGGAATTTGGAAAAATGTTATAAAATATAAGCCGTGCCAAACACGAATAAAATCATTAAATTGTCTACGTGACCACAGTGTAGTATATTTATCAATATTAGCATCACCACAGAGTTGGTACATGTACCACAGATTGATTTCAACGGGTTTCGGAAAAACCGATAATAACGGTTTTTAACTGGTTTCAATAAAGGAACTCCGTGGATATCACTACTTCACTACGATATCTAAACGATGCGTGCCACTAGTGTTTCGGCCATGATCTAAATTCATGGATAACTGTTTGACAGAATGTATGTATGGGTTAAGAATGAATGAATTGCTCATCAAATGTTTACTCTACGCCGATGATCAAGTAATACTTGCGTCATCCGCTGATGAGCTACAGGAGATGCTCAATATTATGAATGAAGCTTTGAAAGGGAAAGGAATGAAAGTGAATGTAAACAAAACGAATGTTATGCTTTTTGAACGAGATGAATCTATGATGAATGGCAATATTTTGATAGATGGGGAACAAGTGGAGGAGGTGAAAGAATTTGTATACTTGGGATCTAAATTTACAAAAGATGGAACATGTGAAAGTGATATCGAAAGGAGAGTGAATGCAGGGAATATGGTAAATGGTGCTCTGCATGCTTTTATGAATAGCCAGATGGTGTCTCAAAGGGCTAGACTGGCAGTGCATGCTGGAGTGTTGGTGCCAACACTTATGTATGGTAGTGAAAGTTGGGTATGGCAGAAGAATCACAAAAGTAAAATAAATGCGGTAGAGATGAGAGCGTTGAGAAGCATGAGTGGATTAAAACTGAGTGACAGAGTGAGAAATA
>JACTOM010000937.1:2351305-2429745 GCA_015832385.1 Elymnias hypermnestra
AGAACCTGCCGCCGACGGGAGCTGCACCACGGACTAGACAGGGCAGTGAAGATTGAGCCCTTAAGACTCCTCGTGCTGTGTGATCCGTAGACCTACGACCCGCTAGCCTACCTATCTACTGCAAACAGTTTTAGTTAATGCTACCTACCTACCTACTGTAAACTTTTACCGCATCAACTAAATTAAAATGCGACAATGGCGCCCAACCCTACGGAATACACAGTGCTGAGTGGTTCTAAGAAGGTTCATAGTGTTTTGTGGTTGTCTCTGGTGACGGTTTCTCTTTGATTTTTAGGTTAATTTGTTTAACTTGTATATGTGATTTTAAATTCTATATTTTTTCACAGTACATTACTACTACCTAGAGTAATTATCTACCAAAACTACCTACAATTTTTTTTTCTACCGTCATACAAGTTAAACTTTCTTAAGCATTTTTAAATATTTTTTTTCGTACTATTGTATTAGTGTTTAAAACGCCAGATTGTCAATATTGTTGCGTTTAATTACAACACTCACCTTACTATATTTTTTCCTTCAATTATTTTTTATAATGGCTTATCAAATTAAATACCTGTCTTTACAAAAAGCTGAACTTCAATACGAAGTTGCGGTTCGCGGTAGTACACCTGCTGATTCTGTAGCTGAACTACGGAGACAGTAAAAATGAATGCGTCAAGAGTGAAGAGTGAATGCGAAAGTTGGAAGGGGAAGACCAAGGCGAACATTCCTGGACCAAATCCAGGACATTTTTAAGTAATGGCCAGCTCAAAAGTACTCTAAACCGACTGACTTGTATGAAAGGTTTAATGAGAATGAAAGAAGCGAAGGAGATATGCAAGGATCGTGGCATGCAAGGAAGGATATTGTCTCTGCCTACCCCAATGTGAATGAGGCGTGATGCAATGTATGTATGTAAGATCCTAACGCCTCCTATAACAATACATCAATCTTTATGGGTTGCTTCGTTGCTTACTCGCACACGGCTGTGTGCATCACTAAGTCACTGTTGTGTCATCTCTGTGAATTTTCATATGATTTACTAGATCACCTTTAGCTCTGCATGCATACTCGCATAATTTACACGAGAAAGGTTTTTCGCCGGTGTGAATTCTCGTGTGTCTGACTAGGTCTGATTTTCTCTTGCATGCATACTCGCATAATTTACACGAGAAAGGTTTTTCATCACTGTGGACTCTCATGTGACGTGTTAATTGTTCTTTTTGTCTGCATGCATAATGGCATAAATTACACGAGTAAGGATTATCACCGGTGTGAATTGTCATGTGACTTAACAGGTTTTCTTTTCTTCTGCTTGCAAAGTCGCATGAATTACATGAGAAAGGTTTTTCACCCGTGTGAATTTTAGTGTGACGTGTTAATTTGTCTTTAGTTCTGCATGCATACTCGCAGAATTTGCAGGAGAACGGTTTTTCACCCGTGTGAATTCTAGTGTGCCTTACTAGATCTCCTTTTGTTCTGCTTGCATACTCGCATAATTTACACGAGAAAGGTTTTTCACCAGTGTGAATTCTCATGTGACTTAATAGGCTTTCTTTTTGTTTGCATGCATACTCACATAATTTACACGAAAAAGGTTTTTCTCCTGTGTGAATTCTCATGTGACTTACTAGATTACCTTTTTGTCTGCATGCATACTGACATAATTTACACGAAAAAGGTTTTTCTCCGGTGTGAATTCTCATGTGCCGTACTAATTTTTCTTTTTGTCTGCATGCATACTCACATAATTTACACGAGAAGGGTTTATCACCGGTGTGAATTCTCATGTGACTTACTAGATCTCCTTTTCTTCTGCACGCATATTCGCATAATTCACACGAGAAGGGTTTCTCACCAGTATGAATTGTCATGTGAATTAACAGGTTTGCTTTTCTTCTGCATGCAAAGTCACATGAATTACACGAGAAAGGTTTTTCTCCGGTGTGAATTCTCATGTGAGATGTTAATTTGTCTTTTGTGCTGAATGCATACTCGCAGTAGTTACACGAGAAAGGTTTTTCTCCTGTGTGAATTCTCATGTGACGTATTAAGCTATCTTTTCTTCTGCATGCATAGTCGCACGAATTACATGAGAAAAGTTTTTCTAATGTTAGGGAATTAGTGGGCTCACCGCCTTCTGGTTCTGATGCATTTTTTTCGCTGGCCAGTTCGTATAATGGACGCGGCAACAGTTTTACTGAAATGAAATTGTTCATTAATATACATCATAAAAGCTGGTTAAGGAGTTGAGGGAATCCGGTTTTTGAAGTATGTAAATGCGATAGCCTTTTATTTCAAACAATCTAAACGGAAAAAAGAGTTTAGTACTTGTAGAATAGTAATAGTAATAAAAAACATTTCTCACGCCTTGCACGTGAATTCCAGAAAAGTGGCCGTGCTATTAAAAGTTAATTGTGCTACGACTCCACTTACCTGATGAGTGAGGGTAGTCGGCAGACGGATCACCACCCCATGCTTGATTGGGCTCACTGGAAAGAACGTGTCTATTTATCACCTGAACAATATGGTAAATAACTGCTTTCGTTGTTGTTGTTGTTGCCTACTATATATTAGACTAACCACTCCCCTCTGAAGGAGCTCAGAAACTCTGCACTGGGCTCAAAAAGATTTTAAACTTAACGTTGTAGATTTAAGCCAAGAATAGAATTAAGTACTTTGTGTAAACAAATGAAAAATTTGTTTAATACATACAATATTTCAACTCTAGTGAGTTCAAAGCGCACTCACCGTTGTTGTGAGTACTGTGACGTGTGAGTGCGGTGGGCCAACTTTGTGTCGCATTCCTCACTACCGCTCTGCGCGTGGTGCTGCATGAAGAACACGGTACATTACTAAAAGCGACCTTTCGCGAAATGGCAATTACTAAGTAAGTAAACTCTTCTCCGCCCCCCAAACTGTTATTAACAAATATTTTCATTTTTATCAACTAAATCAGCAGATATGGTCTCACATGAATAATTTATTCTTTACTAGCTAACCCGGCGGACTTTGTTTCATCATGGAGGCTATGAGTCAGCAAATTTTGATTTGATTTTTATTAAGATAAGTATAAATAAACATATGAAGTATTTAAATGATTTATTGGCCATATCAAATTCCGTTTTATTATAAGGCGCAAGAACAAATAACGCAGGTGTTTTTCTGATTCATAAATATGCTACATATGATTGAACACGGGAAAAACATGGTCTTTCTAGATTTAGACCATCTGTCAAGGACTGGCTTTGTGACTTATTAATGGTCATGGCGAATGCAAGACGGATCGGATATTGAAATAGTTTAATCTCAGGCGGCATAACGGTCGGGATCATTGGGATCTCTGTAATAAGAACTTCCTCAACTTATAATTTTCCTTTGAGTATCGCGACATAAATCACATTGCTCATCAATTTACTTGAACGTTGAACAGTTTTGGTACGTTTATGCTGCGAAGTATGATTACTGCGCCTTTATGAATAGCCACATGGTGTTTCAAAGGGCCAGACTGGCTGTGCATAGAGGAGTGTTGGTTCCAACACTTATATATGGTAGTGAAAGTTGGGTATCACAGAAGAATTACAAAAGTAAAATAAATGCGGTAGAGATGAGGGCATTGCGAAGTGTGAGCGGATTGAAACCGAGTGACGAAGTAAGAAATTGTGTGATAAGAGAACGTTGTGGTATAAAACACGGCAACAGAAGATGCTGTAAATTTATCAGTTCAAATCTAGACAAGGGAAAAAAATGTTTATCTATCTTTATTGACTTAGCCAAGGCTTTCGATTTCAATCGACTTACTTATTAGTAACCTTTATCAAATCGGTGTAAGAGGAATTGAAATCGATCTATTTCGTGACTATCTTACAAAACGATACCAAAGAGTGCGAATTGGTAAATTTATCAGAGAAGAGCGCTTAAATGAATTTGGAATTCCCCAAGGGAACATACTAGGGCCAACGCTTCTCCTCGTATTTCTTCCTTCTCACTAACATAAATAATCTCTTACGCAGATGATACAGTCCTTTCCGTTGCAGCTGATACATGGGACGGAGTTTTCAAATTGGCCTAGTTTTAATGCAGTAAAAAAATGGCTTCAAGATAACATTCTTACCATCGATACTGACAACACATTGCTTATTCCATTCGTCAAAAAGCAAGTTTTAATAAAAATTTCAAATTAATTACACATAAATGTACAAATAACACCAACCTTTGCAGAAAAATAAAATAATAGTTAGAAAAGAAGATGTAGTGACTAAAATTGAGAAAGGTATGCTTAGATGGTTTGGGCATGTAGACTGACAAAAAGGATTTATGAATCAAAAGTGAATGCGAAATTTGGAAGGGGAAGACCAAGGCGAACGTTCCTGGATCAAATCCAGGACATGTTAATTAAGGGCCAAGTCAAGAGTACTCTAAACCGAAGAACTTGTATGAAAGGTTTAATGAGAATGAAAGAAGCGAAGGCGGTAAGCAAGGATCGTGGCAAGTGGAAGGACGTTGTCTCTGCCTACCCCTATGGGAATGGGGCGTGATGCTATGTATGTATGTATGTATGATTAAGAATAGCCGGGCCACGTTGCACTGAAATTCCGTGCTTNTACAAATAACACCAACCTTTGCAGAAAAATAAAATAATAGTTAGAAAAGAAGATGTAGTGACTAAAATTGAGAAAGGTATGCTTAGATGGTTTGGGCATGTAGACTGACAAAAAGGATTTATGAGTCAAAAGTGAATGCGAAATTTGGAAGGGGAAAACCAAGGCGAACGTTCCTGGATCAAGTCCACGACATTTTAATTAAGGGCCAAATCAAGAGTACTCTAAACCGACGAACTTGTATGAAAGGTTTAATGAGAATTAAAGAAGTGAAGGAGATATGCAAAGATCGTGGCAAGTGGAATGACGCTGTCTCTGCCTACCCCTACGGGAATGGGGCGTGTTGCTATGTATGTATGTACGATTAAGAATAGCCGGGTCACGTTGCACTGAATTTCCATGCTTTCTTTTTAATTCATATAACTCTACTATAAAATACATTTTTTTTTCAAAAGCGCACTTACCGTGTTATCCTTGTGGCCGTTGTAGCCGTCATCAGAACAACCGGAGCCCTCCGCCTTGATAGCTTCATCTAAGTCCAGTTCCCCGCTTAGAGCTTCGTCCATTAGTTTCTTTTCCAACAATGTATTGGCGTCTGATACATTATTTATACACTCAGTGGAATCCTGACTTTCAATATTCACTTCCCCATTATCTTCATTTGTTTCTTCCAGCTTCACTACTATATCACTTTCAACCAATGTGTATTCATAGTCTTCAATTTTTACCGCATCAGGTACAACGATGTTCCCTGGGTCTTTCTGCACATCTCCATAGTTGTGTTCTATGATGTGTAAGTTGCAATAGTCAGGTGCAAAAGTTGTCCTGACCATTTCAGTTTTGAGTTGTTCTCTGATGTAGTTTATATTCTTTATATGTTGCATTGTTACCTAACGGAAACAAGAAAAAGTTGGTCAAATTAACATGTAAGAAGTCTTGAACTTAATAACTTGTTGCTTACTGTGTCATGCATTTTAATCAAGTCCAACATTGCTGAACGGGCCTTCAAGCTCTTGGACCTGAACTTCTCAAAATTTATCAAATGTTGAGTACATTCTATGCACAGGGTTTGTTTCAGGTAGCCTTCTCGACAAATCTGAAACAATATGTAAATAACCATCTTCCCCAGATTTAAACACAGAGTAAATTGAAATGAGGAAATTCTCTCGAGACATGTTGGACTATGAGAGTGAAGGAATAGAAGCTGCTCACTGTTTGTTCTGCATGCGATTGGCGACAGTGGGCCAAACGCGCAAAGGCAGATTGCCATTAAATGGTTATTAGTAGTACAACAACTCGATAGTGCAGTAACTCAGCAGAATTATAAACTCCTATGGTATTAATACAGATACATTTATGGCCACAAAATACTTACAGAATGTCCTGTCAACTTTTCATATGCCTCTTCCAAGTTATATTTGCTGAGTGAAACTACATATCTATCTGTGTCCAAGCAAATAATGCAGAGCTGCAAGAAAATAAGATCTTTAGAAATTTCAGAGAAAACAGAAATAAATTCAGTGACTCATTTAAAGCAACAACAATTTTACAAGAGTATAGATTAATTTATTGAAATTGTTAAAGTAATAATTAAGAATATAATTGTTAAAGAAAGAAAACACCTGCTGATAAGTATAAATCATCAGGATTTATTAATAAATCAGAGAGAGACTCTCATTACTTAATTATATCCAGCTATAAATTAAAGAAAGAAATTACAACCTTAATGGTAGATGGAACAACACCGAAACGAACTTGTTTCGAGCCACCTTCTTTATTGTAAAAGTCATCAGCCAGAAAATGCCGTGAGCAGACCACTGCCGAGCCTTTTATAGGTTGGCCATGTTTTCCGAGGGCACTCAGCCACTTCATGTGGAGCGTTGCATCCGATGGGAAACTGGGAACATGTAATCACATCACCAATTATATAATAGTAACTTTCCATGAAATATGTGTCTTCTCCCCTTCTTTTAATAACTTTCAGGTGAGGCAATTCAACATATGCCACTTTACAGGGCCTTATAGATTGGAGACGGCACAAAGGAGGTTGTATTATATGTGAGATCTTAAAACAGAAATTCATTCTCTACAAAAAGTTGATATGTTACTCTTAATGAAAAATAAGATGTTAAGGAAAACACAATGTAAACATACAAATAACAAATTTTACTCAGACAAGTTATAGCTTATATACATTTAATTTCAAAAATTTACAAAGAAATGTAGTCAAAGCTTCAACTTTAGCTTTATTCAAGGCTTATAGCACCAATTTTTATACACCACAGCTGTGGCTGCAGTATACCAAGAAAGTCTTTATCACCCTTAGAATGCAATACAACAATGCTCTTAGCATTTTGCTAATGCCAAGGTTTTGTCAGCACTGGCATTCCCAATTTCTTTACCATTATATGCAGTATTGTCTCTGGCTTTTGGGAGACTGTTCGCAATTGCAATAATCTCATCATTGTTAAGACATCCCCAGATAATGTGTTCTTTGGTAACTGGTTAATTAATAATATTAAAAATGTATTGTAATTTTAACTATCAATTTTAGATTTCATTTAATTATGGAATTTCATGTTGTCTTCGTAAGCATATTTTTTTTTTTGTGAGTGAAATATAAAGTTATTATTTTGTTAGGCCTGAGTTAAAACATTTTCATTTCTTTGTAAATTGACATTATTTATTTATACTTTATTGCACACATATACAATACAAGTTAGTTTTAGAAAAGGCACATAATGACAAATGATTATTTGTCAATATTTAGCTCCAATTGCAATTGCATGGGCCGTGGTAGCGACAAGACTGTAGATTGGAATGCAGAAATTGAACTGTCAATGGCAGTCTCTTTGTAACCTACGCCGCGTTTAAAGAAAAGAGTCCGATGAAATCTCTTGCACCAACAGTATAGATGAAACCTAGCACTCACCCGTGGAATGTGACCTCGTCTGCTCCCGCGGCATTGTCTGTACTGCTTCTACAGAAAGGCACACAGCAACGCATCGTCGATTATACACTGCACTGAAAAGTACCCGCGACATATAACTACCCAGCAGTCACTGTAGTTCGCCACATTCAGAGAATATTCCAACATGCAGCTGATTGTTGTTTTGTTCTTCGTGCGTCAATCTGTTTCTCTGTCGGTCTTTACAGCCTTCTGCTGTTCTGCTTGAGACGCCTTTGATATCCGACTGGGTAGTCGGTACTTCAATGCTCGATTGGTAATTGTATTAATACTTCCTGACAGTGGGAATTGTGGTAAATCTTTTAAGCTAAGCGATACAAGGATCAAATAATTAAATTGTCAAAATGACTGTGACCACAGTGTAATATATTTACATTTTACAATATCGCATCACCACAGAGTCGGTATATGTAACACAGAGTGATTTGAAGCTGTTACTGAAAACCGATAAAAACGGTTTTCAATAAAGGAACTCAATGGACGTACACCACTCCATTCGGGTATTGAATTTTGACCTTGATCTAAATTTAATTTAGTATAATTTCAGGGTATATTCAACTAATGTCGTCATCGTCGTCGCTTCAACCGATGGAGGTCCACTGCTGGACATAGGTCTCACGAAATGATGCCCAAAAGGCTTCCAAAGGATGATTGCGCCGCCTGGCTCCAGCGGCTACCGGTGACCCTCCTTATATCGTCGGTCCACCTATTGGGGGGTCTTCACTGCGTCGTCCAGTGCGGGGTCGCCCGAGCGTCCATCGGTTCGTCGGACTATGTGTCCCGCCCATTGCCACTTCAGGTTCGCGATTCGTAAGGCTATTTGACTTTAGTTCTGCTACGGATCTCTTCATTTCTGATTTGTTCGCGTAGAGAATACCTTCTCCATCGCACGCTGAGTGACTTTGAGCTTTCGTATGAGGCCCATAGTCTGCGACCACGTTTCCGATCCGTAGGTAAGCAATGTCCAATTGTCAAATTAAAAAAAAGCATTGTATTTACCAGCCACAATACAAGTGCACAAGCACTTGCACTTGAATGAAACGAAATTACATTAGTACATTTGAAAGAATTAGGCGGTTACTTAAATAGACTTAAAATTTGTAACGCATAAATACAAAAAAAAAATTGCAGAAGGAATCACGCCGCTGACTCAGCCGAGAGTCGTTTAACTTTGTCATCCTTAAAGGAAATCTTAGTCAATCTGTGGCAGTGCCAGTTTGTCGACGTGCGTAATGCTATTATGCTTCACGCGGGATGGGCGGCTTTTTGAAAAAAAAAATGCTTGAAATGTTAAGTTCAGTGTTTGTTACCACGGGTGAGTTTTGAATTGAAGTAAAAAGCCGTAAAGTGTAATAACATCGACCACGCCAGTATCTCGAAGGGTAAGTAGATAAAAACATGGAAAAGTGTTGGTACTGTAAGATATCTAGTAGGTATACTCGATACTTTGCAATCGATTCTTTTACTTAGTGAGTACTTTTTAGATCTGAGACTGGAAACACTGACGCTATAGGGTTAGTAGTGCTACTAGATATCTTGCGAAGTAATAGGCAATAAGAATAAACTTTATTTGGATAAAACTTGGTCGCCTTATTATTATACACATAGTTTACGATTGGAAAGAATACAAAAACAACTCCTAAGACACCTTTCCTTTTTTTGTAATGTCAATAAAATTTAATGAATTACAATGAAAGACTTAAATATTTCAAATTAGATAGAATAGATATATAGATAGAATCTTCTCGAAAAAAATTACTGGACCAATGCTTTCTATACAAAATACAGCGTAATTCAATAGATGCCCCGCAAATACTAAGACAAATCAAAATAAGAGTACCAAGACCTAATGCTCGAGTCAAATTGGGAACATTTGTCATGAAAAACAAATTTTTGTAGTCGCTCTCCCATACCCCGTATCACACGGCAATACAATTAACTTTCTGACGAGTTAGACCTATTTAAAGACTCATACAGCCACTTCCGGAATAGAGTTTCGGACTTGTTGAGGGATGCGATTTCTGTTATATATAAGCATAAATACGTATATCCATTTATTTTTTTAATTTTTTGACTTATATAATTAACATTTTATTGTATTTTTAGATTAATTTAATTTTAACTCATGTTGTGGCTACCTTAAAAAGCTGAACACTACCAATTTCTAGATGTAACTTTTTATAATATAAGACGTTAAGTGTAGTAACTAGTGGTGGTTCTTAAATAAATAAATAAAACTTCCATATTTATTTTATTAACAAAGAAACTTAACACTATGTTAGTACCTAGTCAAATTTGGAAGGCGAACTTGGCGGTTTTAAAATAATAAAGTAAATAAAATATAAAATTTTATTTATAAATTACTACTTAAAACGAACTTAAAGGATCTAAATAACTTAATCAGTCGGGAGTGCAAGACGTGACTGCCTGCTTGTTTTCTTTCGAATCACAATGCCTTTGAAAATATAAAAAAATTTGAACAAAAAAAAACCGCCTTTAAAACAGACTTACAAATATATTAATATACTCTAAAAAGTAAGAAATAATTGCGTATTCTTTTATAGTATTCTTCGTATATTTGTAAATCTGTTTAGACGGCGGTTTTTTTTTGTTAAAGTTTCTATTTATTTTTTTATTTTTAGTGAATCTGAAGTAAACGTGTTGCAATGCAGCAACAAACGTAAGCTCATTGCTATTTGATTACAGACAATTATATTTTCTGCCTTTAACTGCACCCTTACTGTAAGCCGTTGAGGAGATCCATTGATCTTCATATTTAACTACAACTAGCACTTGACCATACCGAAGTTACGGTAGGCAACTCAAATATCTGGATAGCCTGTAGAAGATTCTGTCGAGGATCGTTCATTTGCTCCTAAGAATTGAAGAGTTCCGTCACTTTGTCATGGATTCAACCCTTGAAGTATATCCTTTCCAATAAAAAAAGAATCGTCGAAATCGGTTGGCGTGATCTTGAGTTATTCGTCCATCTGTCGCGCACATGCTTAATGCAAATTTAACTCTTATCCGGTTTTCTCATGGATGCCATCATCAGAACTGGATTTAAAAAAATGGGACCCTATGACGAGCACCACCTTTCATTGTATAAGTAAGTTTCACCTTTCATTGCTTAAGGCGTCTGAATGGCCACAAGTGGGCACATGTTAGGCCTGCATAACTACCTAAACAACACTATTGCCGTCACCCAGTGACGTCACACACATTGACAAAAAAATGGCGGGCCGGGCGACATTGATGAAATCTGTATGCCTACGGCTTCTCTACTTGCTTCCTTCATTAATATAGGATTGTCAAATTTTGTGTGTCATATATTTTTTAAAATTTGCATGAAACAAAAAATTTAAGTGGGTGCGTACAAAATACACATCTCAGAAGTGAAACTTCTTTGGCAAACTAATTTTTAATTGTTGTTTATATTTATACAAATCTAAAACTTTAGAATTCTGAAGCTTAGAGGGAGTGAAAAAGGAAGATATGCTACGTGTTTTTTGCCGATATTAGAAGTTGATAATTAAATCTTGTTTTTTAGTTTAAAATTTCGAATAGGGAATTTATGAATTATTATTATTTTAGCGGTTCTTATGACTTCAATAATTTAATATTTCACTCTATGAAGGCTTATTATCAATTTGGTCTGCTATGTAATATAAATGACAGTAAGGAATTTCAAATTGGGCAAAATTTTGACAGGTGACCATAAATTAAATAAATTATATTCATCGAACAAGTAAAACGCTATAGAGTCAAGATCAAACAATATTTTATTAAAACCAACAAGGATTCTACTTTACAATGTTATCTGAGCAAAATCCAACAAAACTGCGCGCCTCGCTCTTTTTTTGTGTGTTGCCGTTAGTCCTACTGGCTTTGACAGCGTAACCGAGAGGGGTGGCGAGCGCAAGCTCTGCCGAGGGGTGGGCCCGTAGAAGGGCCCTGCTGCGTCGGGGGAAAAAGTAGCTCTAAGGGCGCCTCCTGCGAGGCTCGGACCTAGGCTTAGAGCAACGTTCTGCTGCTGAAAAGGACAATCGGACAGGTGCTTAATCTTGACGCCCATGGGTCCGCGACTGGGAGCCGCGGCCGGGGTGCGTCAGATAGCGGGGACCTCGTCTTCGCCGGCAAAAACGCTGTGTGTGTGAAACTGGGCATTGTCAATGGTAGTCTGGTCGTCTGGGTCGTCAAGGACGTGTTTGGGCCGCCTCTTCCTAGGCGGGATGTTAAGCCTAATCCCATAAGAGGCGACATTTCTAATGAGAGGGTTGGGGTGACTGACGGCTCTCTTGAAATAGTCTACGGAAAGCGTTTTGAAATGATTGTTGACCGTTGCGAGGTCGAGATCTCTGTGGAGATCGACGTTGCGCATGAACCAGCGGGCGTCCGTGGCTATGCGCATGAATTTGTTCTGCAGCGTCTGGAGTCGAACCAGCCGGCGTGCAGGAACGTGAGCGAACACTGCGCTCGCATAAGAGAATATGGGCCGGATGCAAGTTTTGTAGTGTCACCTTGTGGCGCAGTGACAATTTACTCTTCTTGCAGATCATAGGATAGAGGAGACTGAGCACAAACGCTGCCCTGCCACGGACGGTGCGAATGTGTTCGGTAATGCGCGCCTCCCTCTCGAGTCACCTTTATAAAAGGTCTCCCCGCCTCAACAATGATGACGTCACAAAGAGTATCAAAACCCTTTTTATATATATGTGGGGGCAGAGGTGGTGGAGTAGGTTTTTATATAAGGCAGGGTTTAAGTGCGCGAACTTACCAGCATCCTCTTTCAAGCAATGTTGAACAAATGTGGATCGGAATAACTATTAACAAACGGCGTTTGCTTATAGGAACAGCGTATAGACCTCCCTGGCTTAATATTAACGAATTTTTTGATGCTATTACACAATCGGTAACATCCTTTGGTCACGCTGATTACATAGTATTATTGGGTGATTTCAACATTAATTTGTTAAAACAAAATGATAACAAAACAAAAATGTTACTTGAATTCTTGCATTATGTAAACTTAACACAAATTATATCAAAACCAACACATTTTACGAGCGAATCCAGCTCACTTATTGATGTCATATGCACCGATACACCGTTCAAAAATGTTGAAGTCACTCATATACCAGAATTAGGCATTCATGCTTTAGTTACTTCGACTTATAGAAAGATAATCATAAAGGAGCAACATCCCTGGATTACTGATGTTATAAAAATAATGATAAAGCTAAGAAATGAATCCCATGAGCAGGCAAAAATCTCAGGGCTCGACACACATAAAATAAGTTATAAAAATTTGAAACATCTGGTAAATCACGCTTTGGAATCTGAAAAAAAGGCTTTCCATGAATCATATATCAATGTACACATTAAATGCCCAACCGTATTATGGAAGAACCTGAAGAGATCATCTTTGGTAAAGGATAAGAAAAAAATAAAAGAACTGCCAGCTACATTAAATAATCCGTATTTAATAAATAATCATTTCCTTGATCTACCAGGTGATAACATGGTAGCTATGTCCGATCTGACCTATTTTGAATATCACAGGTATGGAAACAGCCAGTTCATGCTACGTACAGTGGATGAAGTTACTGTTTCTAAAATTATTCATAATTTAAAGTCAAACGCGAAGGGTGTAGACGAAATTTCACTACAAATGCTTATGTTAACGCTGCCTCAGTCACTGCATGTTATTACTGCGATCATAAACAAGTCAATATTATCTTCTACATATCCTGACTTATGGAAGGTCGCTAAGATCAAACCGTTACCAAAATGTAATAATCCACTGAGTTTGAAAGATCTACGACCAATCAGCATTTTACCTTGCATTTCTAAAATCTTAGAGAAAGTTGTGGCTCATCAAATAACGACATATATCGAAGCGAATAATATAATGCCAGCTTTCCAGTCAGGTTTTAGAAAAGGACATAGCACAACTACGGCACTCGCAACAGTAATTGATGACATTCTAACCGCACAGGACCAGGGTAAAGGTACACTGCTGGTACTTCTGGACTACTCGAGGGCATTTGACACCATCAACATTAGTCTTCTTCTGTCCAAGCTATCATACTACGGGTTCGATATATCAACCGTTAAATGGTTTGATAGCTATTTAAATGATAGAATACAATTTGTTGAGACTGTCAACAACGACAGCACTGTGTCCCACTCAGAGCCGTTACCTGTGGCCAGAGGAGTTCCTCAAGGATCTGTTCTTGGACCTTTGCTGTTTGCAATTTATACGGCTGATATTATACAGTGTATTAAGCACTCTTCTTACCACCTTTATGCGGATGACACACAGTTGTATATCTCTTTTGACCCACATGACATACCCGCAGCAGAATTAAAAATTAATAGTGACTTGGAACAAATACATTTATGGTCAAAAAAGAACTGCTTAGTTCTTAACCCCGAAAAATCTAAATATATGGTATTGGGCTCCAAACTAAACGTAACTAAAATAGAAATATATAACCCAACTATAAAAATAAATAACAACGCGATTGAGAAAGTGCAGGAAGCCCGAAATTTAGGAGTGGTTTTAGATTCGAAACTACGTTTTGAAACACATATCCTAAATGCCGTCCGTAGTAGCTTTTATCGTTTAAAAAATCTTTATAAAATGAGGCCCTATATAAGTGAAAAATTAAGAGTACGTTTATGTGAAGCACTGGTTTTGTCAGGGCTAAGCTATGCTGACATAGTATATGGCCCTCGATTGTTATATAAAACAAGGAAACTTATACAAAGGGTACAAAATGCATGTGCTCGGTTTTGCTTTGTCATACCACCACGCTCACATGTTACTCCTTATCTTAATGCAGCAAGTATACTAAAAATGGAAGCACGTAGAAAATTACATCTTGCCAGTCTACTTTTTGGGATTCTTAAGAATGAAATTCCTAATTACTTGTTTAGAAAATTAAAAGGTTCAGTGGTTCGTCCGCACGCACCACACGTAAACCTTTGTTATCTACTCCGAAGCATAGAACAGCTGCATTTAAAGGGGGTTTTAAATTCGCGGCTACTAAATGTTGGAATGACCTACCACCACCACTTCGATCATTACAATCTCGTGGGACGTTTAAATCAAAACTATGTCTATATCTTCTCGCAGAACAAAAAGCGTCAGCGTGATTGTATGTTATTTTTATAGTTATGATTATCTATAATACCTTTTATGTCCGTTTACGTATATACGCGAGTTTTGTATAAAGTCTTTACTAAGTACTCTGATAGTTTACTTTTTCTATTTATTAATTTTTATTTCCTTAATTATTTTTTATAATGTTGTAGGTGTAATGTGGATGTAATATATAGGTATGTATATGTATATATGTATGTATGTGTTTGGATATATATATATGTGTGTGTGTTTGTGTGTGTTTATATAATGTGGATATATGTAGTATGGCACAAAATAAATTGTAATAGATGTAATATAAATATAACGTAGTAGTAAATGTTAAATAGATATAAGTATGGTTTATGACTATAAAGAGGGAAACCAATCACTGTCACGGTAGTCATAGTCACGGCCGTGATATCACTTGCTAAAGGCTCCCGTTGAAAACCAGCGCTGTAGTGCACTACAGCATGATGCTGACACGAGGAGACCTTGTTTGATCACGAATTAATTAGGTTAATTAAACAAACGAACGAACGTTAAGTTAATTGTGTAGTATACGAGTATGTACCTATGTATGTGATCAAATAAAAAAAAATTTTCTTTCTTTCTTTCTTCTTTCTTTTTAACACGATAGTTAATCGATGACGTAACAAAATTATTTCCAATCATTGTCAATTATAAAACAAAGTCCTAAAGTTATTATTAGGCGTAGTAAGCATTTATTTTATCTAAGTTTTATTTTAAAAATAGAAACTTACAAAATCAAAGGTAATTAATAAATCTGCTCTTAAATTTTGATTATAATTAGCTATCTCCGGTCTAGCAATCATTTGATTGTGAATCAACATATGACACGAAGTAATTTCCATTATAAAATAATTATCGCGGCGAAATATATTAAATTATTAAATGACGTTGGGCAAATTAAAATGCCACATGGAATTTGTAAATATAAAACTACCTAACTTTCAAAAGAATGAGCATAAAAAACGATGCACATCTTCATGACGCTAATGACTCGTTTCATCTGTAAAAATTTTGCCAAATCATGCACCAAAAAAATACCTGTAATGTGTTCCGGCATGTTAATATTTTTTCTACGAAGCATTTTTGGAGTATAATCTACCTCTTTTTAATTCTTTCTTTATACCGCTATGTTCATGTTTAAGAAAAGTGTTTGCGCCATCTGTGAGCGTTTCGGGGCACTAACTTTTCACGGAGAGGTGACGGCGGCCGGCGTCGGGGGGCGCTAGCGGCGTCGCATGGTCAGTAAAGCCGGCAGCGTTGCCGTTCTGCTTTATTGGGTGTCAGGTTGTAATTGATAAACGATATCAACGCGGTGTACGATACCTGTGTCATTCTTACTGTAATTTGTTGCCCTGGGTGTTGTACGTTTTTGTGATCCCCGCCGAATCCGAGTTAGTGCTCATTTGAACGCTAAGATTTAAGTGAACCGCCGTCGATGGATAAAACTGAAAGTCCACGACGAAGAACTGCGACGCCGAGTGGAGTCTCCACTTCCCAATCACACAACTAACGTGCACCTGGACTCCTTCGCCACCCGAGGAGTGCGGTGACCGAGGTAAGTTCCTGCTCCGCCTGTTCGACTCCCCCAGTGGAAATCCCCCTACAATAATCTCCTCCCACCGTCGACAGTGGTCGAATCTACCACGCCCAGCGAATCGGCCTTCTTGATAGATTTTAATAAGAAAATCAAATTGAAAGCGAAGGTTTAAATTTAAATCGCGAACTAGTTAGTTCTGGTTTAGACCAATTTTTGCCTGCAGGCCCACGATTGTGTTTCGCTGGCTCACTTATAGTTTCGTATGAATTACACGAGAAACGTTAATCATTTGTGTCACCTTTGTGAATTTTGTAATGTCTTACCAGATGTCCTTTTTGTCTGCATGCATAATCGCATATTTTACACGAGAAAGGTTTTTCACTAGTGTGAAATCTCATGTGGCTTACTAGAGTGCCTTTTGTTCTGCATGCATACTCGCATAATTTACACGAGAAAGGCTTTTCACCGGTGTGAAATCTCATGTGGCTTACTAGAGTTCCTTTTGTTCTGCATGCATACTCGCATAATTTACACGAGAAAGGCTTTTCACCAGTGTGAATTCTCATGTGGCTTACTAGACTTCCTTTTGTTCTGCATGCATACTCGCATAAACTACACGAGTAAGGTTTTTCACCGGTGTGAATTTTCATATGACGTATTAAGCTTTCTTTTCTTCTGCATGCATAGTTGCATAAACTACATGAGAAAGGTTTTTCTTCGGTGTGAATTTTCATGTGACTTACTAGATTGCCTTTTTGTCTGCATGCATACTCGCATACTTTACACGAGAAAGGTTTCTCACCAGTGTGAATTTTCATGTGAATTATTAGGCTTTCTTTTTGTCTGCATGCATACTTGCAGAATTTACAGGAGAAAGGTTTCTCACCGGTGTGAATTCTCATGTGACGTGTTAAGCTATCTTTTCTTCTGCATGCATATTCGCACGAATTACACGAGAAAGGTTTTTCACCGCACTTAACAGTCGTGTGACTCGCTAAACTACTTTTACTTTTGCATGCAGGATCGTATGAAGTAGGTGACAAACGTTCCTCAGTGGTGTGGTTTGTCAAATGCTTTACAATATCATCGCGTTCGCTACATTTGTATTCACAGTGCTCACAATAATACTCCTGTAGAAAATTATGTTTATTTAAGGTTTCAAATATTGGAATAGGGTTGACCTGAAGGTCACCAGTAACTATTTTTTCGAAACTGAATGCAGTTTTATTGGCCATGTCCATTGTTAGGGAATTTGTCGAATCATCGCCTTCTGGTTCTGATGCTATATTACAGAGCACTTCAATTGCCTCCATCGTATTTTTCTTTTCGGTGGCCACTTCGTATAGTTGTATCGGCAACCATTTTACTGAAATGAAAGTACTCATTAGTTTGACACTGCTCTTATAATTTTTGATTGAAATTAATAGTTTATGTAACTAATTTATCAATGTTTTAAGTGTTTTACCACCAACCAGCATAAGATCCTTAAATTGAATCCATAACTTGCAAGAAATATCAAGAAAACACAAAAATTATAATAACCACTTTATTGTCAACATGGAATCAATAAAACAATCACTTCAAACAATGGCTGATGACTTCAAGACTCAAATGGCGGAGTTTCAAAGAAATCTTCAGGGATCCATACCGGCGACTAGTCCAACCTCAAACATTGCTGCTCAGTTCAGCACTTTTCGTGAGTGGGTTTTGTCTTCATTAGGAAGTTTACAGTGCCAAGTTGANAAAACCAAGTAAAATCCCATTACCTTACAATGTCCTCTAAATGAAAACGACGACTTCATTAGTATAATATGCCAATATAATACTGGTTTATATTTTTTTATAGTATATATGTAGTATATGATAGTAAAATGTTTACGTACATCGCCTACCTTTCCGTTTACTGTCTTTCTTTGCTCTTGGGGTTGTCTGGAAGAGATCGCTATAAGCGATAAGACCGCCTTTTGTCAAGCTGCTTCTTAGTATAAGTATTATTAAAGTTCTTATGAAACAGTGGTGTACAATAAAGTGAATACATAAATAAATAAATAATTTACATCAAAAAAGCTGAGTTGAGGGAAACAGGTGTTTTGTAGTAGTAATTGCGATAACCTCTCATTTGAAACTGAATCTAAAGATCGTAGACCCTTCTCAACTGCAGTTGAGCGCTGCGGGCCTCAAGGCACTGTCTCCTTACCGGGCACCTCCCTCAGGAATCAATTTAATGCCTGGTAATTTATTTTGCCCGGAATAATATGGGATAGTTCCCGCCAGCTACACTAGTTGGACCACCTAGATCAACTCCCTAGTTATCCAATCCAGGTATCACCACTGCCGGTTGGAGCCACTATTGGAGCGTGTATCGCGTGCACCAGAGAAGCGTAACAGGAAGACAGGTGAGAACTTGAGGAGTGGGAATCGCTATAAGAGACGAGATCGAGCTCAATCGTCTTGGTGACGTCCAAAGAGAAGTACATAAAGAATTTTAGGTGTAATTAATTTCAACTAGGGACATCACGAGGTATAAATTTTTGGTCATCAGCTGCATAAAAAAAGAGTGATCAAGCCTAAGGTATCGCTTACTTAGAAGTATTGGATGCCTTGATGACTGAAATTTTTCTGCATATTGAATTTAAACCATATCTAAACAGATTATTTAAATATTATAAGTTTCACGAGAACTCTTCACTTAATGATTGCAAGTTCAAACAGTTAAATGATTTAAATAAATAATTTAGGTTAAGTATCTCATCTCTTGTAATCAAAATATACAGCAGTCTATACACTACTTTAGGCGTCACAATATCAATATGTGTTATAAACACCGGTAACAGGTAGTGTTCACAAGTTGTTAGACTGTTTTAAAGGCCTGATATATAGTTTGCAAATAAAGGAATCATAAACATTTCTCATGTCTTGTACGTGGATTGCAGGGAGGTGACATTAAAAGTTAATTGTGCTACGACTCCACTTACCTGACGAGTGAAGGTAGTCGGCAGAGGGATCACCACTCCATGCTTGATTGGTCTTTCTGGAAAGGACGCGTCTACTTATCACCTGAACAATATGGCAAATAACTGCTACCAGGCTGGTATAGACTAATGTAGTTGCGTAAACAATACAAACACAATATTTCACACTCTAGTAAGTTCAAAGCGCACTCACCGTTGATGTGAGTGCAGTGCCGTGTGAGTCCGTTGGGCCAACTTTGTGTCGCATTCCTCACTACCACAATTCGCGTGGCGCTGCATGAAGAGGAACACGAGTGCATTACTAAAAGCGACCTTTCGGGAAGTCGCGGATGAATATCCTTCTTCAGTATCAACAAATATTTTCATTTTTAGCAACTAAATCAGTTATTAAAAAAGTTGGATCTCACTGATATTTTTTTATGAAAAATAAAAGCTAGGCCACATTGCACTGAATTTCCATGCGTTCTTTTTTTATATTTATATAACTAAACCATAAAATACACTTTTTTAAAAGCGTTCTCACTCACCATGTCATCGTTGTGGCCGTTGTAGTCGTCGTCAGAACAAACTGAGCACTCCGCCTTAATAGCTTCATCTAAATCCAGTTCCTCGCTTAGCGCTTCGTTCTTAAGTTTCTTATCCAACAAGATACAGGCATTTGATACATTATTTTTACACTCAGTGGGATTCCGACTTTCAATATTAACAACGCCATTATCTTCATTTGTTTTTTCCAACTTCGGTGCTAAATCACTTTCGTCCAATGTACAATCATCGCCATCAATTTTTACTGCATCACTTGCATCAGGTGGCTCAATGTTCCCTGGGTCTGTCTGCACATCTCCATAGTTGCATTCTATAAAGTGTAAATCGCACTCAGATTTGAGTTGTTCTCTTATGTAGTTTATCTGCTTTATATGTTGGATTGTTACCTAAAGCAAACAAGAAAACATTGATCAAATTAACATGTAAGAAGTCTTGCAAATTTAATAACTTGTTGCTTACCGTTTCGTGCATTTTGACCAAGTCCATCATCGCTGAACGTGCCTTCAAACTCTTGAATCTGAACTTCTCGAAATTTATCAAACGCTGAGCACATTCTACGCAGAGGGTTTGTTTCAGGTATCCTTCTTGACAAATCTAAAACAATAACCACAGATGAAAATAGAAAAATCTTTTTCCATGTAAGCCTTTACCACAAATTCATTTTAATGTACGCCTGATGAGGGTATTGAGGAACGTCTTACTATCTAAATTTAGGAGGGTTCCTTCGCGCCCAGTCCTTCAACTAACCCACAACTGTTAAAGATCACTTCTATTATATTTGTTAGATTACTATTAAATCTAGTATACGGTTCGTAGTTTGACTAATTTATAGTGATAGTATAAGTGTTCGCGCCATCTGGTACTAAGCATTGGTAACTCAGAAGCGGCGTATTCGCGCCATCAGCAAGCTTTCCGACGTACTACACTCATATAAGAGAGGGTTTTTACCACCATGCTGCTCCACTGCGAATTGGCAGGCACAGTACATAAGTGGACTCTACTCCTTCACTCTCATAGTCTGGTGTGACGAAAATCCGACACTTGCGGAGAGAGTTCAGACGTAGGACCGACGGCTTAACGTGCTCCGAGGCACGGTGGTGGAACAAACCAACAACTTTCCAACTTCGGGCAAATATTGAGAAAATCTTAATAGAAACCTGTACTTTATTTCGATGTTTAAACAATTTGTTTATGAAATTTACTGTATATTAAGCGCTGATCTTCTTCATTGATGGCTAAGCTCTGGATGCGATTGGCGACAGTGGGCCAAATGCGCCAAGGCAGATTGTTAGTAAATGGTTATTGGCAGTACAACAACTTGATGGAGCAGTAACCAAGCAGAATGATACGACTTCTATGGCATAAATAAATGGTCCCAAAACACTTACAGAGTGTCCCGTCAACTTTTCATATGCCTCTTCCAAGTTATATTTACTTAGTGAAGCTACATTTCGGTCTGTGCCCAAACAAATAATACAGAGCTGCAAGAAATTAAATAGCTTTAGTATTTTCAGAGAAAATAGGAATGAATTTAGTTACTCATTTAAAGCAACAACATGCATTTGTATAAAAAAAGTTTAATTCATTGGAAAATTGTTAAAGTAAAGAAAACGCTTCCTGATAAGTGTAAAGATTTTTTTAACTGTTATTAGTAAATCAGGGAGAGACCCTCATCGCTTAATTGTATCCAGCTACAAATTAAAGAAAGAAATTACAACCTTAACGGTAGATGGAACAACACCGAAACGAACTTGTCTCGAGCCACCTTCAATATTGCAAAAGTCATCATCCAGAAAATGCTGTGAGCAGACCACTGCCGAGTTTTTTAAAGGCTGACCCTGTTTTCCGAGGGCTCTCAGCCACTTCACGTGGAGTGTTGCATCTGATGGGAAACTGGGAACATGTAATCATATCACCAATCATATAATTATAAACTTCCATGAAGTAGTTGTCCTCCTTCTTTTTGAGAGAGAGCTTTTGAAATAGTTTTTTTTTTAATTATCTACAAATTTATTACTGTAAATACCACCACCACTAAAAAATTTAAAATATTTATATAAATATACAAATAATGCAAACTTCACACTGATAAGTTACCACTTAATTCGCTTCAACCGATGGACGTCCAAAGCTGGATATAGGTCTCAAGTAATGATGTCCACAAGGCCCGATCTTGTGCCGCGTGGGTCCAGCGGCTACCAGCAACCCTCTTTATGTCGTCGGTCCACCTTGTGGAGGGTTTAGCTATACTGTGCCGTCACCACTCCAGCACCTTCGGACCCCAACGTCTATCGGTTCGTCGGACTATGTGCCCCGCCTAGGGCCACTTTAGGTTCGCGATTCGTAGGGTTATGTCGGTGACTTTGGTTCTGCTACAGATCTCCTCATTTCTGATTAGATCACGTAGAGGAACTCCCAGCATAGCCCTCTCCATCGCAGGGTGAACTATTCTGAGCTTTCGTATAAGGCCCATAGTCAGCGACCACGTTTCGGAGCCGTAGGATATCACTGACAACACGCACTGTTCGAAGAGCTTCGTCTTCAGGCACTGAGGGATATTGGACGAAAAGATCTGCCGTAATTTCCCTACGCTGCTCAACCGAGTTGAATTCGGCGGTTAACCTCTTTGTCGAAATTGGACCTACCTGGCTGGTCTATGTGTCCCAGGTATTTGTACTAGTCAACAGTTTCGAGTGCTGAGTTCTTAAAGATGACTGGGTGGATATTGGACATAACTTTCGTCTTATCCATGTTCACTTAAGGCCCACCTGTTGAGGTCACATATATTTACAACTAGTTGAACTCGCGACTTCGTCTGCGTGGAATGGTTTTTGGTAGTATTTCAAAAGTTATACCTAGGGAGTTCCCCAAAATTCTTTCTGTAGGTTGGCAGTGTTGAAATTTGACGGATAGTAATATGTGTGTTTAATTGTGGATTTGAATTAAAGTCACCTGCAGTAGATATATTAATTCAGTTCGTCGGGCAGGAGATCATTCATGGTCTCCACCGTAAAACAGTTTACATAGCAGTGAGGACCCATTTTTTAATTTGCCCCGGGGCCATTTGTTACCCAGCTACGCCACTGGCCTGGTCCATAAAGTATTCCTTTCTCTTCCTCTTGAAACTCTTTTAAAGCAGATTGTTCAGCTCTAGCTTCTATAAAAGGGGGGCCATATAAATAGGCCCGGAACCCAACTGCCAACTGAGTGCTCTGAACAGCTTCCTTCTATCCATAATATAGCCTATGCAACAAGGTATCACACGTTTATGTTTAGGAAGAGACGGCCTAAATATGTCCTTAACGACCCCGACGATACGATTAACTATCGACAATCTACCATACCAGGTAGGGACAGACACTCACACAAATGTTACACAGCGATTCCGCCGGCGGAGTCGAGGTCCCCGATTTCTGACGTCACCCGGACGTTGACTTCACCCACGTTCCCGGGGGCGCTTCTGATTCTTCCTTTTCAGGTGATGTTTCAGCGATAACGTCGCTCCAAGCCGAGGCTCGGTCTCGCAGGAGACGCCCTTGGAGCGGCGTTTCCCCGGAGAGCGAGCCCTTTTCAGGGCTCGCACTCGAAATGTGGCGGCCTCCTTAAGAGCCCGTCCTCCTCCCGGTTACGCTGTAAAAGCCAGTAGGGCTAACAGCTAAACACAGTTCGAAAAAAAAAAAGGAATACTTTAACCAGCTATTTGCAGCGTTTCACTACAAAGAACTTGTCCTTTCCAGTCTCTATCTGTGTTGAAAGCGCGACAGACGGATGATTACTTTCGCATTCGTAATATTAGTAAGGATTGTTATTTTACACCTTTGAAGATAAAATTGTTCCAAATTTTGAATGTTATATTTATTTTCATCGAATCAGCTGACGACGACGTGACGATACTTTCNGATGATGATAACAAAAAAAACAGAATACCCGACTTAGTTTGTTGTGGGCTCTTCTCGGATCGGGGCGCGAAGGAACCCTCGTAACTTTAGATTTTAAGTCGTTCTGGAGTATCATCATCAGACGTACATTAGAATTAGAGTGTGGAAAGGAAAAGAAAAAACAAAAATTTGACGATTCAAAAGTGCTGTAATATGCCTACTTGAATAAAGATATTTTGATTTGATTTGATTTGATAATACAGCCTATGCAACAAGGTATCACACGTTTACGTTAAATTTTCCTAGGTATGGTACGGCTTCTTTTCGTGGGAGCTTTAAGTATAACGCAACCAAGTGTTGGAACAACCTCCCGCCACCATTTCGAAAGCTCCTGACAATTAATAGTTTCAAAGTTAAATATAAACAACATTTATTAAATTTACAATTACACATTAAAATTTAGAAAGTTTAGAATAATATATCAATTGTTAATATAGCTAAAGTTATAAAGTAAATATATTGTATGTTTATTACAAAGTATTATATGTAAGTTACTACAAAAGAATGGACTCTGATATCCTCGGATTTATTTTAATTTCAACATATAATTATGAATGATAAGGTCTAATATATATAAAAACACCCTTTTTTTTATTTTATATTGTATGTCTATTCTATTTTTGTTTTGTTTTTGTGATAGTAGTTAAGATTTTATATTAAAGCTTTGTATTAATTTTATTATTTTTTTTATTTATATAAAAAATTAATAACGAGTATGATCTATTGTCCGGGACAGGTTGCTAAAGGCTGCAGCTGAAAATCGGAGCCATGTATCATATTTATGGCACATGGCACAAGCCAAGCTGTTTTGCCTTTTTGGGGCTATGTGGGGTTTGCACAGCTTTTAAACAAAGTTGTGCAATAATTATTTTTATTGTTTATTGTTTTAAGTGTATGTAACTTACAGTGCTCTGAATAAAGCTTTCTTTCTTTCTATTATTAAATATTCAAAAATCACTTTCCTATCCTATTCTAGCCATATTATGCAATTTATGAAAGCAAAAAAAAACAATTTTTGAACCCATCACCTGGAATGACCCTCTTGAATCCAGATCGAATTCCATGATATTTCCATTGTGTACTTGTATATCATGGATGCCTTATTGGACTAGAAAATCGGAGTTCCTAGGTTAAAGTCCCGGGTCAGGCCAGTAAAAAAAAATTGATGTTGAGGATTCTATTAAGAATTTCTCAAAATTTGCATGAAGTTGAGAAGTTGACGGTGTGATCCACCACCTTGCTTCAGAGAGCACGTTAAGCCGTGTCCTACGCCTGTTCTCTTTCCGGTCGTGTCGGATTTCCGTCACATCAAACTGAGAGTGAAGGAATAGAGAGTGCACTTGTGCATCTACCAATCCGCAGTGGAGCAGTGAGGAATCCCTGTACCCAGCAGTGGTTAATGGGCTGCTACTTAGCTTACCTTTTTAATATAATGGAAAAAATAAAACATTATTATCAAGCATTTCTTGTCGGACTACTCTATGACACCTAAGCTGTCTCATTTTCAGGGATACCAGAATAGCTGGGAACCCAAACAAAAAAAAATAGATTCCGCTGACAGATGAGAACAATGCTCTTTGATTCTGAGAATAATGGGAAATCTTGGTTTACTTATGCAAGGGTTTCCTTTAATAGACAGCTTAATGAACATAAAAAATAATATGGAGCACAGTTCAATTTTATTATTTTGTATCTTGGAATACTGGTACCAAAACAGCTATCAGGACATAAATTTACTACATTTGTATGTATAAAAAGGAAGTGCCACCAATTTGAATTAATGAATCCTGTAACTCAAATGTTATTAAGAAACAGCTATCAGGACTTCGATACATCTGTATGTATAAGAACGGAGTGTGACCAATTTTGATTAATGAATTGCAATGCTATTATCTCGGGCTCCTTTACTGTAACCCAGATATGTGATAATAGGAGTATAAATAAGAAGATTTGAAAACGTCACATGATGATCATTACATCGATGATCGCTTTTAAAAACCTAGTTTATTAAAAATTATATAATTGAATACAATGGACGCACACATGCATGTGAAATTGTTTCTAATCAACTGATATATCAGCATACATGTAGATAAATAAATATAAAGTGTGTGTATATATAGATACACTAGCTATGCACCCCAGTTCACCCGCATAGATACTGATCTTTTGCCAGTGGAAGGTCTACTAAGTCAGATCATAGATTTATTTTTGTGAACAAAAAAGTGTTATTTCACTTAGATTACTTTCTTTCATATTATTATAGTCTACTAGCCCATGGAAAAAATTAACCAGTGAAATGAACCAATACAAATTGTGTTCTGTTGTTCATCTAGCGAAAGTTGGGATCAGGGACGACTTAAATTGTGAGTGTGGCCTGGATAAAGGCACTGTTTCCCATATCATGCTTAACTGTCTAAAATCCTATCCTATATATGACATTATCCCTTCCAGTGTTCCTTTTCGTCTAAGTCGAGTATCTGTTAACCCTTGTATATAGTCCTTATTGTAAATATCTCTGTAAATTTATTAAATGTAATAGTATTAAGTTGTGAATGTTTGGTAATAAGTGTTTATTATGTGTTGTATTGTGTCGTCCCTATACCTTAATTTTTTTAGTGGTAGTGGTAAATCACAGAAAGGTGTCAACTATTTGTAGATTACCACAATTTTGGGTAACAATCTCCTGCATGCCTTCTCCAATTAAAGTGACATTAGCAATATTGTATGTGCCTTGTCACACCTGATAGCCAATTATATGATTATTAAAAGATAAAGAACACTTAGAAGTCTGTACTGTATTATAAAATATCTTTGAGCTCATTTCTGAGCAATATAGGAGAGTGCACAAGTAAATCATAATCTTTATCCTAATATTTTTATTTGTTACCATTTATAATGTACAACTATAAATTACAATAAAATATTTAACAATATATTAAAAAAAAATTGCTGTATATACACTTATGAAGTAACCAAGATGAATTCGTGACATGGTAGAGGATACAGAGTGATTTGCATATCTATGAAGAAAAACTAGGGTTGTTTTGGGATATTTGGCTGGATGGTGGCATAATATTTACCCTTAATCGTTTAAAATGATTAAGACATCCATTGGACTTCTTTGGCGCGTCAGGTGTCTCATTTCCAGGGATACCAGAGTGGCTAGGAACCCAATTCAGAAGGATTATTGGATGGAGGACATAGTCAAGATTCCCTCTTGCACCTGTAGTAGCGATGGAACGGAACACTCACCCGTGAAACGTGACCTCTTCTGCTCCATTGTCTGTAGTGCTACTACAGAAAGGCACACAGCAACGCATCGTTAACTATACACTACACTGCACTGCACTGCGGTGGACACTTGAATCGTTGGTTGGGCAAAGTACCCGAGACATAACAACGCAGCAGACACTGCAGCTCGCCACTTTTAACGAATATTCCCACATGCAGCCGATTGTTAACTTGTTCTTCTGGCATCAATCGGATTTCTGTCGATCTTTGTTGCCTGGCTGGAGATGCCTTTGACATCCGACTAAGCACTCCAGGTGGCCGGTACTGCTACTGGATTGTTTATTACATTAATACAGTGGGAATCAGTGTAAATTATAGTATATATATCAGTGTATACTGTAGAATATCATTTTAGCAAAACATCGATGCAATAAATAAGTTGTCAATATGTCCACAGCGTAATATATTTGTATTCGCAACACCACAGACTATATGTACTTAGAACTTATAAGAACTTCCGTTCAGAAAGAAATTAAAAACTAAGTGAAATAAAACTTTTATGTAAATAAAAATAAATCTATAGTCCAACTTAGTAGACTTTCCAGTTCCACTTCCACGAGATCAGTATCTATGCGGGCGAAACCGCGGGGAATTCTTAGTCAGTTGTATAACAATAAGCTGCAAAAATAGTCCAGTAAAATAATAATTAGTTAGTAATTGGTGTGAATTTTATTGTTAATAATTACACAAATAAAACAAGTGAGTGTGCAGTTCACATTACTTAAATTCACAGTAGTATTTGTTTGGAGACACCCGCATAATAATAACAAAATCAAAGTTAAAATGTTCTTAAACTAAATCTTTAGTTAAGTCGACTCAAAAAGCTCTTGTGAATCGTCATTAGTGTGATCGGTGGTAACAAATACCACTAGTTCGGAAAATATATTTTACTGAGGTGAAACCGGCAAGAAGCACAGCAGTGTTCTAAACATATTTCTTTTGTAGATTTAATTGTGAATTGCTTCGCTTTCATGTGTAACTAGAATACAGTTCAAACATTTCTAATTTTATATCCCTTAAATAATCTTCAATATTTTGATGAAAACTATCCTTCTATCCATATTAGCTGTACAAAATTATTTCGATGTTTTAAATCTGTCTCTTCTCGTATTATATGTACACTACTTTATTAAGATATTGAAATAAGGTGTGACGAATACTGAAAATTATGAAACTAAAAAAGGATCTGAAGTACAGATGAGCTAATGTAACTAATACATCGATATATATCGTAGCGATATTTTTGAACAATATCGATATATGCAGAGTAAGCGTAACGACATATTTACTGTGGGGTAGGGATGATCGATATAAGAAAAAATCGATGTTGACATCGGTAGTAACATTGAACTAAAGGTATCGATGTACGATAAACATCGACAGCAAACAGTTGAAATTGGCAGTTTTCTTTAAGCCTTTAGGAAATGTAAAGTAAAAACTAATCATATGACTTACTTACCCTCACGGGTATTTTATTGTCATTGATGTGTCCATATTAATAACATCAAAGCATCGATGTGTCGATTTTATCTAAATCAAAGTATCAACATTTTTCAGCTAAACATCGATGTTTATCGAACATCCCTACATTTGACTTATTTTATACTTGTCTAATGTTTTGCTATTAAACATAGATATACTGGTTACTATTATATTTTCCTAAATTCCCACTGTAAGGAAGTATTAATGAGTCCCAGTATTGACTGCCTGAAGTCCTCAGTCTTATGTTAAAGAACCACCAGAAGGCGACAAAGATTGACAGAGAAACAGATTTGTGCACGAAGAATAAAGCAACAATCTGCTGCATGTGGAAATATTCGTTAAAAGTGGCGAGTTACAGTGTCTGCTGAGTAGTTATATGTAGCGGGTACTTTGCCCAATCAACGGTTTGAGTGTTCATCGCACAGTGCAGTGTACAGTCAACGATGCGTTGCTGTGTGCCTTTCTGTAGAAGCACTGCAGACAATGCCGCGGGAATAGGCAATCTCACATTTCACAGGTGAGTGTTCGGTTCATCACAATTGTTAGTGCTAGTGATATTCAGTTATATGTATTATAATAGCCAACACAAATACAAAATTTCGCTTTGACTCAAAGTCACTAAGCATGCAGGTCTAAGTAAACATTTCCAGCTTAAAATATTTAATAAATAATTAGATATCAAAAATGTTTTAACCTAATCATCAAAAAGGCATCTAAATAACATATGTATGAACATAACATATTCTGAGTACAATTATTTATGTAAAATTACAGATTTTAAAATTCCCCTTCTATTTTTCTCTAACACAACTACACAAGATATACTGAGTGCTGTGTATGTGTTTTATTTCAAGCAAATATGTATAGTTTGTAAATGTATAATAAATGTGCTGTTGTCCAGTTATAAAGACAAATATTAGAATATGCAGAGTGCACTCTTGTATGGAAATCCTATTGTATAGTTAATTATTTCAATAAGTAGATGCAATCAAAGAGAAATCAGTTCAGACTAGGGTATTTTTGTGACAAAGGTCTATGCCAAATTTCCTCTTTTCCCTTGATGATCAACACATCATTTTTGTTGACAAGTTGAAATTTCTTGATATGGTTTGCAATCACAGAAACTGCACCTCCATTGTGCTTCTTCAATTCACATAAAATTGGCTAAGTTATGTGTGCCCTATCCAGCTGAAAGACAATTATTGAAAGAAATTGAAAAGTCATTTTAATTATTAAAATATTTCACATTTATCTCATGGAAGTTTACAATTATACATATAATTAAAAATTCAAATTTAAAATATTCTTATTAAAGTTGATTTTTGTTGCACTTTTGCAACGAAAATGATAAAATTGTATTTTTTAAAATATAGCAAATGTTTCAATATAATTTCCTGGAACACTTTACTGAAAGTCGGATGAACCAATATTGGTCTAAAATTAGTATTTGTAGGGTTAGAAGTGGGGTACAAAAGATCCACAAGGGTCGTAGTGCATCTGCTGCCTCAGTGGGCCCCACCACAAAATAATAGGCTTAGAAGTGCTGCCTGACATGTTTAAGTCGGGAAATACCCCAATCTACACAGTTACTTAAAATGTCAGCCATGTCAGGTGTAGCAATGTCTATAAATGATCTTACAAGGTCAACAGATACACCCCATAAATAATTTGTTTTCTGATTATCAATTAAGTTAAATGTCTTAATGATGTCAGAACTATCACCATGGATGAGTTTGAAAATATTATTGCATAAGGGCACTCTATCAGCCAGCCAAGAGAGTGCAATGAATGGTGATGAGTTCAGTGATAAAGTTGTTGATACAGGAATGTTCTTGAAGAACTCTTCAAATGTACTAGCAACCTCTACATGTACTGAAATGTTTTGTTGTATATCCTAAGATTAAATTTCAGATGCATTTTCTGTTTGATCATTGATTATCTTCCAGGTCGTTTGTATTATATAACAATCTTATCTTACATAATCTCTAATCTCAACACTAATGTTACATAGACGCTATGACGCATATGATGACGGTTGAGGTAAGCCGATGCGGCAGCCTCGACCGTTCGTAGGAGAAGTTCCAGCTTTTTTCCTAGTTACCCTGCAAAGGACAGGTTTTGCTGTTATCAATCATTTAGACTGGGTCGAGCATAAACGAGCACAGTGCTGGCTGTGTTGTGATTGCCTGCCAATCGTGTTCCCGTGACCCCGTTACCGAGTGATGTAGGAGTACCGCTGGGTTTTAGCCGGTATGAATCCGGCATAACCTGGAACACCCTCCCGATTGGTGTAGGTATCCACGAGCATTTCCCAGCATTTAAGTTTTTATAAAGTTATTTAAAAACGATAGAACAGTTCGTGTTGCCATTGATCAAATACGGATCGGAAACATGGTCGCTGACTATGGGCCTCTTTCGAAAGCTCAAAGTCACACAGCGTGCGATGAAGGGGACGATACTGGGAGTTTCTCTACGCGATCAAATCAGTAATAAGGAGATTCGTAGAAGAACCAAAGTCACCGACATAGCCCTTAGAATCACGAAGCTGAAATGGCAGCGGGTGGGGCACATAGTCCGACGAACCGATGGACTTTGGAGTTCGAAGGTGCTGGAATGGCGACCCCGCACCGGAAGGGGCAGTATAGGCAGACCCTTCACAAGATGGACCGACGACTAAGGAGGGTCGCCGGTAGCCGCTGGAGCCAAGCGTCACAAGATCGGGCACAGTGGGTATCATTAGGTGAGACCTTTGTCCAGCAGTGGACGTCCATCGGTTGAAGTGAGTGAGTGAGTGAGAGAGAAGAACAGTTTATAATAAGGTCTGATCTCATTGGCTCTATACGCTCAGTAGTTTTTGGCACAAACGTTATTTTACGCTACTTAATTATTTCTTTTAAAGTTGGCAACAGTGATCAGAATCTAATTGGTGTTATGATAATATGTTCCCAGTTTCCCGTCGGATGCATCACTCCGCGCGAAGTGGCTCGGGACCCTCGGAATACATGATCAGCCTTTAAAAGACTTTGCACTGGTCTGCTCACAGCATTTTCTGGATGATGACTTTTGCAATATTGAAGGTGGCTCAAGACAAGTTCGTTTGGGTGTTGTTCCATCTACTATTAAGGTTATTTATTTTTTCTATATGTTTACAGGTGAATTTAATCCAGTAATGAGGATCTCTCCCTGTAGCAAGAGTTTTCTTTACTCTAACAATGTTTCAATGACAACTTTATCTTTATAGAAATGTAAAACTAAATTTGTATCCTTCTTTTATTCGAAAATATTAATGGTCTTCTGTTTCTTGCAGTTCTGTGTGATTTGCTTGGACATGGACAGAAAATTAGTTCCGCTGAGCAAATATAACTTGGACGACGCATATGAAAAGTTGACGGGTCATTCCGTACGTATTTTGTGATCATATATATATCTGCAATAGAATTCTATATCAGTTGCTGCTCCATCAAGTAGTTTTACTATTAATAACTATTTAACAACAATCTTCCTTAGCTAATTTGGATCACTGTGGCCAATTTTAGCATTAGCAATCAACTTAGGAGATACAATTCTCAATGAATGCATAAATACATTCCACCGCTCTCATCGTCCAACATATCCGGAGAAAATTTCCATATTCCAGTATACTATGTGATCAAATGTATTTCATTGCCTTGCGAGTTACATGTACTTCGTGATTCAATCCGTTTATTTCACAAATAGGTTGTTGCCATCACACAATTGGAAAAAGTACGTCAATCATGTAATTCCTTGATCCTACATTTGGGCACATACCACTATACAACTTAAATGTGGCAGTAATGTCCTGTTATACAATTAAAAAAAATATCCATGTTATGTGAAACTAGTGTTTCCGACGAACTTGTATTTAAACTTAGTTATTATAGTGTGAGGCACTTGTTGGGGCACTTAGTTTTTTGAGCTCTTATCTTCAAAACAGAGTTCAAAAGGTGCTCGTGAATGGAGTTGAGTCGTTGGGCTCGCTTGTAAAAATGGGTGTCCCACAAGGATCAATACTGGGCCCATTTTTGTTCCTTATATATATCAATGATTTAGCATTCCACGTGAAAAACAAAAGTGATATAGTCCTATTTACTGAAGATACTTCCTTGCTGTTCAAAGTAGACGGAAAGGTAGAAAATTATGTCACATGCCTCCCGTTGCTTTTTAGTTAATAATTTAACATTAAATTCGGTAAAGACTAAAGCTTGACGATTCCAAAGTGATTTTTAAGCCTACTTGAATGAAGAATATTTTGATTTTTGATTGTTTGCTCTGCAGAATGTGGTTAATTACATGTTGTTCTAGATTTGTCGTGAAGGATACCTGAAACAAACCCTCTGCATAGAATGTGCGCAGCGTTTGATAAATTTCGAGAAGTTCAGATCCAAGAGCTTGAGGGCCCGTTCAGCGATGATGGACTTGGTTAAAATGCACGAAACTGTAAGAAACTATTTCTAAATTGTGCAAATTCCTCTTATTCGCCAGCTTGTTTAAGTTATTGTATTTCTTACAGATAACGATGCAGCATATTACACAAATAAACAACATGAGAGAAAAACTTCAATCTAATATTGAAAATACACTTACTGCACCTGAGCACTGTGACTTACACATATCAGACAATATCTATGAAGATACACATACAGACAACACTGAACCGGCTAATTATGCAATGAAAGTAGAAAAAACTGACTCTATGTGGATTGATATAAAAGTTGAAAAGGAGGACACTGTCGAGTATGATGGGGATAATATATCAGATGCTGGTATATTGATGGATATAAAACATGAAACTATCACGTTCGAGTGTCCTGTTTGCTTCAAAATATTTTCCAACGAAGATGCCTACAATGCACATAATCACGATGCGGTGAGTGAATTTACCACACAATTGGAATATTGGACTTGCAAATTCACAATTGTATTCGATGTTAGGGAAAGCCAATTACCGCAACATTTTCTTTTTTTTTTGAGAAAGTAATATAACCTATGTCGCTCATTAAAAATGCAGCTTTCTAGTGGTGAATAATTTTTTGTAATCGGGTCAGTAGTTTTTGTGTGAAAACGTAACAAACTTATATATAAAAACACAAATCTTTCCTCTTTATAATATTACTTTAGATACTGCATAATTTATAAATAATATGCATAAATTGTAAATAATATACGTACACGTCAAGCCAAAGCTCGGCCGAGCTACATGGTAGGCGGAGTGGGGGTGTTAGGTTAGGTTTTCTTCATTCGGTCGCCACGCTCAAAGCCCGCGATAGAAGCTATTCAATAGCTTAAAAATATTCTTCCATTCTATAAATATTTACTTACTAAATTGATAGAATCTGGTATATGATGGCTTAAAAAGTGAATTGTCTAAAGGTCTCGTTTAGTAATGACCCCGTGTTCCTCTCCACGCAGCGATACGAGGAGTGCGGTAGTGAGGAATGCGACACACAGTTGGCCAACCGCACTCACACGGCACTACACTCACAGCACCGGTGAGTGCGTCCTAGAGTGTGAAATATTGTATGTATTTAGCACACTTTTCATTTCTTTACACAGTCTTTACAAATCTATTCTAGCCTATTTAGAGTGATATAATTCAATTCCACGTGTTACATTAGAAAACCATATTAATTAATCTATCCGACTGCCAATGTATACAAAGACAGCAACTATTTGCCGAATTGTTGGAGTGATAAAATAACACGTCTTTTCCAGTGATAACAACCAAGTACGTGCTGATGATACCTCCGCCGACTACCCTCACTCGTCAGGTAAGTGGAGTCGTTATTCAATGTTTGCTGCCATGTCTGCCAATCCGCTTTGGAGCAACGTGGTAATTTATGCTCTAAAACCCTCTTTACTTTGAGTGGGGAGGCCTGCGCCTAGTACCCAGAGCAGTAGGATGTAATAGGTTGCTATTTACCTACTACGACCACATGTCTGCTATTCACGTAGAAGGCTTAAGGGATACTCATGAATGTCCGTGTATTATATATTATTTGCAAACGCCATCAAAACAGTGAAATAATGATAGAATTACTTAGGAACGATGTCTGTCACCTGATTGAATAGACTACTTTTATATTATTTCGGAAAACAAACAGTACAATTTGTACTTAAGACTAAAAGGTAATAAAATTATTACGTAGACCAGTGAAGTTTTCACTATTACAACTACGTCAAGAGCGAGCTATAGGAATATAAAACAAAAATTAACTATTAAAGAAAAAATTATAGACTATATAAAGTATAATAAAATTATAAATTAGCTAAAGTTTCTTTCATCAATTCTAAACAGGAGCATGCAAATAGATCGACATCAAAAAATCTCGTGTTGTATTGGCTACAAGCTCTAAAAGTAAAAGTATTAGTAGCAAAATTCGTTTGGACATAGGTTGGGCTAAACAAACATTTTCTTGAGTGGCAAGTACGGAAATTTGGGCAACTGCATTTTATACAACTCAATAGGTATGCAGCGTCAATGCTATTGTTAATTAGCTTAGATAGGAATAGTTGATCCCTTAGTGTCCGACGATCAACGAGTGGGGCAATAACAAGTAAAGCATCAGCAAGCTATGGGCCAAGGCGAGAGCCCTGGGCAACCCCTAAAGAAACTGATACAAACGCAAAACAAAAGCCTTTAATTGTCACAGCTTGGCTTCTATTGTGAAGATAAGAAGTAGGTTCGCTTATGAAGATAAGAAGAAGAAGATATGATGGAAAGATGATCTCTCGAGACGTCTCCGGATGAAAATCGCTTCATCTAAACATCTGTACCGAGTAAGCCCGACGGTGTTCCTGTAGTTGTGCTGGAAACATACGCCCCAGAGTAGAACCCCATTTCTTACAGCATTTCTGCCGCAAAGTTCTAGCCGGTCTTCTTGTTAAGCTTCCTCATTATACTCCGTTTCAAAAACCGCTCCTATCGGGCGTAACTCTACTGTCGAATATCTTCTCTGCCTCGACTAAGTTTTTGCTAGGCGCATTTATTACTGTAAAACCCCCGTTCAGCACATATTATACAACGGTAATGTGTAATAATGAGAAATTTCTTTCAGTAAAATTGGTGCCTGTTCAACTATACGGACTGCCCCGCAAAAAGAAAAATAAGGTGGAGACAATTAAAGCGCTCTCCAAAAACTGTATTATTGAATCAGAACCTAAAGGCAGTGATACAACAAACTTTGAAACTGTGGACATGGTGAATGAAACAGAGTTCAATTTTGTAGAAAATGCTACTGGTAAACTTCAGGTCACTGACCCTATTGCGGTATTTGAAACCTTAAATATACAGAATTTTCTGCAAGAATATTACTGTGATCATTGTGAATACAAATGTAGCGAACGCGATACCATTGTGAAACATTTGAAAAACCACACTATTGATGAACGTTGGCCGAGTAGCTCATGCAAAAGTAAAAGTAGTTTAGCGACTCACGTGAAGGTTGACTCCGTGGAGAAACCGTTTTCGTGTAAATTATGCGAGTATGCATGCAGAACAAGACGAAGTCTAATAAGACATACGGCATTTCACACCGGTGAAAAACCATTCTCGTGTAAATTTTGCGAGTATGCATGTATAATAAAAAAAGATCTAGTAACTCACACGAGAATTCACACCGGTGAAAAACCTTTCTCCTGTAAATTTTGCGAGTACGCTTGCAAAAAGAAAGGGGATCTAGCAAGACACATGAGAATTCACACCGGTGAAAAACCATTCTCGTGTAAATTTTGTGAGTATGCATGCATAAGAAAAGGACATCTAGTAACTCACATGAGAATTCACACCGGTGAAAAACCTTTCTCGTGTAAATTTTGCGAATATGCGTGCATAAAAAAAGGAGATCTAGTAAGGCACATGAGAATTCACACCGGTGAAAAACCTTTCTCGTGTAAATTTTGTGAGTATGCAAGCATAAGAAAAGGACATCTACTAACTCACATGAAAATTCACACAGGCGAAAAAACCTTTGTCGTGTAAATTATCCGGGTATGCAAGCAAAAGTAAATGTGAACTTTGAGGTACATGATCCTGTAAGTAGCAGTCCATTTACATTTCACTGCCGGGCACAGGCCTCCGCACTCATACGAGAGAAGGTTATTAGAGCATAGACCCTCCACGCTGCTCCACTGCGGGTTGGCTGGAATAGTACACAAGCGCACTCTCTATTCCTCCACGCACATAGTCCGATGCGACGGAAATCATACACGACTGTAGAGAAATCAGGCATAGGAACGACGACGTAATGTGCTCTTCGAGGAACGGGGGTGGATTACACCGCCAACTTCCCAACTTCGAGCAAATATTTGAGACAATCTTATATTATAAATAGAAAACTCTATAGTTCCCGCCGACATCGTCATTAGTATTTAGGGTCCATAATTCAACCTCCAAAGTGTGGGCATCGGTGGGTAATTGGGGCGATCAAACACTTTATTCATTAACTCGGAATATAATGTCCAATCATTTAATGTTTACGATACCACATTACACAAACACATTTACAGTAATAGTTAGGAACGCGCGACTTTTTTAATAGTCGACCGCTCTGGCCGACCGTTACTCGAGAACTCTTGAGAACGCCGTCGGCCTGTGACTCATAGACTTTGTCCAGCTCCGATAGATGGTGCCGGCGTTGCGGAAGCTATAAACAAAATTGTAGGAAAATTTTAAAACTTAGTTCATGCATCGGCGGTCTTATTGCATAAGCAATCTCTTAACAAACAAGTTTTAGTAAAAGAAACCACATGAATGAAAGTAAGTGGCACGACCAAAAAGAAGGAAATATAAAATGTACTTAATATGACTGCGTAAAATACGTAAATAAAGATAAATTTAAACAACATATATATCTATTTATTTAATTTATTAGGTTTCCAACCGAACTTATTACTAGATACAACAAAATATACTTTATAGAGTACTATCATATACTACTGCCTTGAATACAAAATACTGCCAAACAAATTACTATGCTCTAAAAAGTAAAATTTCAAGTGCGCGTGTACAAAATACACATATGTACACGCGAGAAGATAGTCAATACTATATTACCTATAACTTTGTCCCTTTCCCGTTCACTGTTATCCGCTGAAGCCGCTACGTGACACAAGTCACGTACGCCAGTCAACAATTACTGTCGCCGTAAGCGCACGTCTCTCGCTAACATCTTTCGCGCTTCTATATTTTGACATTGTGATAATTATTTGACATATTATTTAATACCTTAAATGATTATTGTAACTTCTTTATAAACATATTTATTATATATTTGCATACTATTAAGTTAGTAGAATGTAATGATTTATAACGATTGCTATACCATCTTGCTGTACAACATTCTTGCAAATAAATAATTATTATTTTTGTAAAACTATCGTTTTCTCAGCCTTAGCTGGTTTTAACTACATCTACGGGAGGTTACAAAGTAGATGCAGCGTGAGGTGTGTATTTAATGAGGTCATGAATCACTTTGCAGGCACTTGCGGACAATTCTACAAGTATTCAGGATGGCGGCTTTTTGTAATGATATGTATAGTATTTCTTTTAAATCTATGATCTTAAGGCTGTGATGTAGATGCTTTGGGATTACTCCAGTGTTCGACAGAACAATAGGTACAACATAGACTTTTCCTGCTTCCATATTCGGACAATTTCTTCTTTTAGTTCTTCATATTTGCCAATTTTTTCCGATATAGTTTATTGTAAATTATGGGTGTTTGGGACGTTATATCAATCAAGTTCGTGGTTTTATTTATTTTATCTTGAAATGTTATGTCGGGTCTGTTATAATGTATTGTTCTGTCAGTGAGTATAACGCGGTCATAATGTAACTTATGTGATTTATTTTCTAGTACAGGGGCAGGGTCATACTTAGAATAAGAAGTGTTTGTTTTGTATGAGATTATATTTGAGTGAGTGTTTGATGAATAATTTTAACTATTTGATTGTCTGTATGTGTAGTCGCTTTGAGTGAGTGTTGAACATGCCCCTGTAATGTGTTGGATAGTTTCAGGTTGAGTTAGACATTTGCGACATCTGTCATTTGTAACAGAAGGATCCTTAACTATATATTTCCTGTAGTTTTTAGTATTTATTATTTGATCTTGTATTGCTATTATGAATCCTTCTGTTTCTGGAAATAATGCACCTATTTGTAAACACTTATTTGAAGCTGTTAAATCGATATGTGGTTGGTCTAAGTCATGAGGATGTCTTCCGTGGAGTGTTTTATTTTTCCAGTTTTCCACTTTTAGTGTTTGTCGATCTATGTTAATTAAGCTTTGTGTATTTGAGTGGTGTTGTTGTTCTCTCAATTCGTTCTAAGTCCGTCTTAGACCACTTTATTTTATTCCGAACGAGTAAGTTAATATTGGGATAACGTAAGTATTTGATGCTTTTATCGTGCGTTTACTAGAAATTTGAGTATTACATAATGAATTTAATCTGTGCTTGAATTCGTTTATTATTTTTTGTTTAAATCAAATCAAATCATTTATTGCCGATTGTGTACATAATTCAGGTCTTATAATAAGTAAGTGCAACAAGCCACCACAGTATGGCATGCAATATACAATTAAAATTAAATCACAAAATTTCACGATATAATAATTACAGGTCTTAATTAAAGTATGCAATATGTCAGTTATATTAATGTATCCGCTAAATATTCTTTTACTGAATAATATGTTTTTTTTTTATTAAAAATTCTTTAATTTTTTGTTTAAATTTTGTAATACCTATGTTTCCGTCTAATAAAGACGATTGCAACTTGTTATAAATTTGAGGCGCCATACCAAAAATGCTATTCCCAAATAGGGTCGTCGTGTGCGTTATATGGTAAAGCTTATTTTCCCTACGTTCGCTATCACAGTAATTAACTAACTGCTCGTTTGTTTAAATGAATACCAATACTTCAAATATATATATAAGCAGGGGCAAGTATGTATTTTATATTTTTCAAAATATTTTTTACATGAATCGGTTTGTTTCAAATTAAATACCGTTCTCATACATTTTTCTGAGATTTAAATACTCTATTTCTGTCAACCGAATTTCCCCAAAATATTATACCATAACGTGTGTTAGCTGTCACATATGCATTGTAAGCTGTTAATACCGCTGCATGATTAACAACTTTAGATAACATATGTAATGCAAAAGCGAATCTATTTAATTTTGAACATAAATGGTCAACATGATATTTCCAATTAAAGCATTCGTCAATGTACAAACCTAAAAATCTTGTATATGAAGTATCAATTAGTTTTATATTGAAATAGTTAATGTCCAACATTATTTTCTTACGTCTATTTATAAATGTCATAATTTTGGTTTTGTCAAAATTTATAATTGTTATATGTCAACCAATCCACTACATTTTTTATTGTATTATTTATGTTATATTCTAGTGAAGCTTCATTATAGTCTACAAATATAACTGAGCTATCGTCAGCGAATAACACCATTTGATTATTGGTAATTGTGGGAAAATATAAGCATTAAACAGCATTGGACCCAAAACACTTCCCTGCGGTACACCCATTTTAACTGATTTTATTTCTGAAATGTAACCTGTTTCAGTTTTATCGCTTGCTAATCCAATTATTTGTGTTATTTGTTGTCTTCCTGTTAAATACGATTCCATAAGTTTGCATTCCCCAAATTCCATACCTATTTAGTTTTTCCATTAATATCCCATGGTCAACATAATCAAAAGCTTTAGTAAGGTCCATAAATAATGCAAATACATGCTTTTTTTTGTCAATATTTGTCATAACTACTTTAAGAAAATTATATATAGCTAGATTGATTGATTTATTTTTTCTGAATCCTATTTGCTCTTTGGCAAAAACTTTTTTTTTTTTATGTCGAAATACTCGTTAAAATTATTAACGATATATTTTTCCAATATTTTAGCAAAAATTGGGATTAATAAAAGTGGTGTATAGCAGTCCACGTTTTCCTTGTCTAGGTTTTTTAAATAGAGACTTAGCTTCTCCGGAAAGACACCATTTTCTGAAATTGAATTTGTGATGTAGCTATAAACTGTGTATATTATAAGACAAACATATTTAACTACTTTAGTATTAATTTCATCATATCCATAGCCATAGTGATTTTATGATATTATTAATGTGTATAGGCGTTGTTGGGTTCATGAAAATTGAGTTTGATTTATTCCACACAATCTTATATTTTGTTTTACTTGTTTTAATGTGTTTGCGTTTAAGAAAGTGGTTATTAAACTCTTCTGCTATTTCTTTGGGGTCACTTATGATAAATCCATCTTTGTTAATTCTATGTATTCTGTCACGGTCCGGTTTTGTTCTGTAGTCATTTATAATATTCCATGTCATCTTGGATTTGTTTTGTGGAGTATTAATTTTATGATTATTCCGGGATTTTTGTGTTAATTTAATTTTTTTTTTAATCTCTTTCCATAATCTTTGAAATATTGTGTATTTTCATTACTAGGTTTTTTCCTGAGCTTCCAAAGTAATTCCCTTTTTCTTTTGCAACACAGTCGTATTCCTTTTGAATTGCACTTTGGTTTTTTGTGCAAGTAATTTTATTTTAATGTAATTAAAACAAAGATAATAAACAGGGTAAAAGTATTTAATGCCTCATTTGGTTCAGATGTTTCATATACTTCTGAAAATGATAAATTACTTCAACATTCTTTAAATTTCAATAGATATTAATAGCTTTCAGAGAACACACTCCTTTAATATTACAACTTTTATTATATATTTACAAAATAACTACTTTTACAATATTCAGTGCACAACTTGTCACGATTGCTGTTGTAACTAGAATGCCTGGGAAGGCGATAACGCAAACGTATGTCAACTCGGAGTAGATCGGAGTTGACATTCGTATGCGGTCGGCTTGAAGTCAAATCAATTACAATCCTCTTATTACATTTTCAATTATTAGTCTACTGTAAACTAAAGATGTATACATTAATCATAACACATTATTATCATATAGTAATTATAATACCAGAATCTAACAATATTCTTCCCTAAAGTCACGCCGTAGAATATAAGTAAGGTAAGTAGCAGCCCATTAACGTCCCACTGCTGGGCGCAGGTCTCCTCACTCATGAGAGAGGGTTTTTAGAGCATAGACCCACCACGCTGCTCCACTGCGGATTGGCAGGCATAGTACACAAGTGCACTCTCTATTCCTTCACTCTCATAGTCCGATGTGACGGTAATCCAACACAACCGGAGAGAGATCGGGCGCAGGACCTTCGGCTTAACGTGCTCTCGGAGGCACGGGGGTGAATCACACTGCCAACTTCCCAACTTCGGGCAAATATTGAGAAAATCTTAATAAAAAACTCAATATCCATTTTTGGATTGTATTGTACGCCATAGAATATACCAGTGCTTTATCCGACAGAATTTTTTTACAGCAAATTCGAAAATTTGTGTTGTGATTACAAAAATTGTACATAAAATTGTCTATACATGTCCCACTTGCTAAACGAGTAGGTTGCCTTAATGCTAATTTAAAATTTAAGCTATTCAATAAGTCCTCAAGATTTTGCGTCAGTCTATTATATTTTAGTATATCTAAATTTATGTCGCAGCACACAATAAATTTCTTTTTCTCAAAACTATATTTACTAAGTAGATTATAAAGATTGGTAAAAAATATCTGTAATGTAAAGCTGTCATACTTTGGGGGTCTGTATATACAAATTACTATAATATTATGTTCTATTAATACTATCCCGCTGCGTTCTATAACCCCTGGGACACTTAACAGTTTAATGTCAACTAATTCTCGAAATCGGATATAATTACGTGTAAATATTAATGAACCGCCTGTCCTATTTTTACGACGACTCCTTGCAGAAGCAAGTGTAAAATCTGGTATTACACAAAACTCACAATCCTCCTTAATTAAATTGTGTTCCGTTATACATAATATATCTATAACAGGGTTTTGGTTATTACAATTACTTAGTTCTACCAACAATTGTCCTGATTTACTTAACAGGCCATTAATGTTTTGGTGAAGTATACGCATCCTGTGAGCGACGAAAAAATCATTACTATGTGTATAACTATCTACAATTATTTCATCATTATCCTTTTCACAAGTATTTTGAATATTTCTGCTAGAGTCTTCGCTTATTTGGTTGTTATCATACGCTGCATCTGTTAGATTTTCTGTTTGTGTTTCCTTATCATGTGTTCAGAAATGATAAAATATATAATTTCTGAATTCCAATTTTTTGTTGTAGTTTCTTATTTTGGTATTCCATTCTTAAAACGTCCCTTAAAAGTAATCGGTCGGCATATGTCGTATGCGTACCCAGTATACATACGTTTGTTCCTGGAGTATTCCATGTCAACAAAAGATACGTGATTAAATTTACTGCACGTGAATTTTAAATCGTAATTTAATTTTCTTTCATTTAAAGCATTGTTATATGGAATTTCGCTAACAAACATATTCGTATGTAAATTCTTATATATAAAGCATATATAGTTTAGTTGAAGTTCATATGGGTCATTGTCGTTTGTTCCTCCTATAATTATTACAATGTCATTTTTATTTAATTTCTTCAATAGCGTTTCCTCTGAGTTAAGAATGTTACTTATCTTAAGCACCTGGTTTCGAGATACATGTCACTTCATACTTTTGACCTGCCAGCTTCTGTAGCAAAATTTGTGTCCCTCTACCGCGTTGATCTGCTAAGTTCACGATTTTCTTTCTTTGTTCTAAATTATTACTCGTTCCTTCGCTACTTATATTATCACAATTTTTATTTTTGGTTGTCCTTTTTCCTTCTGCCACATCATATTTTTCGTCTCTTTTATTTTCAAAGTGACTTTTTCTTTTTGCGTCTACGGTGGATAAATCTTGTTTTGTTTCTTCAAGGTTGGATATAGATGAATTTGCAGTTACATCATTGCGCTTACGGAGGTCATCAGATTTGTCAGCATCTGATTTTAATTTCTTTTTCCCTATTTTTGGAGTAGCATAACTATGAGGACCGACACCTAATTTTTTATGTAGTTGTATAATGTTATTAAATTTTTCCACTTCTGCCCTTAATTGTGTATTTTCATAGTTAACGTTTTCAATTTCTTGGAGTGCGCTTTGAAGTTCGTTTGTTGATTCTTTGATTTTTTTCGTTTAGACATGTAAATGTGTCGTCCATTGATGTATGGGGAGATTGAGATTGTTGTTTTTTTTACAAAAAATAACATGATTAAAGCATAAATTTAAATATAAGTAAAAACAAAATCTATAAATTTAATCTTTGTATGGTCCAATGCTTTTAATTGTTTATAGCCTGAATATTTATAAAAATGAGTGTGTTCTAAAGCTTTTATAGTGCATTCATTATCAACTGTATAGTCGCCGGGTCGAATCTTGCCTTTTACAATGTGTAATGTTTTAAATTTCTCGTAACGAAAATCCATATTTATATCTTTGCTAAACTGCGTTATGTCTACTAACTTTTGCATTTCTTTCGCAGTTTTTGAATATAATTTAATATCATCCACGTCAACAAGGTGTGAGATAACTGTTTCTTCAGTTGATACTTGTAATCGGTATCCCGCTGTAGATTGATTGAACTAATATGATAGTGCTTTTAATGCAAGACAGAAGCATAGTAGGCTTAATAAATCTCCCTGGGATACACCCTTTTTAATCGCTATTTGTCTGGTTATAATGACGCTATCTTTTCGATTTACTTGAAATGAGGTTTTCCACTGACCCATAACATTGTGCAGAAAAGTAATGATGTTTGAGTTGATTTTATATATCTCTAGCACTTTTAAAAGCCAGGAGTGTGGTATGCTATCAAAAGGTTTCCTATAATCTATGTATGTGCAGTGCAAGTTTCTATTATTAGTTGACGCGTGTTTATGTATAGTAGAATCGATAATTAATTGCTCTTTGCATCCCACATGGCCCTGTCTGCATCCTTTTTGTTCTTCTGCTATTTAATTATTATTATTATTATTAACAAACCAACGCCATAAGCGCACGCGCTGTCGCAAAAAACCGCCGCTTTGACCACACGCTGTGGTCACTTGAATAGAAGATGGAAACCGCTGTGCTAAATTGTTACGGACCAGATGGACGCCGACACAATGACGTCATTCATCGGGACACCAAGACGCCCACCGTGGAGGTGTTCGTCCGACAGTTGGCGAGGAGCATACCTCCAATGCATTGCCAGCCAGCATCCTAGATCTGAAAGCACTGGGCGTCCTGAACCTCGTGAGCTGTCACCACCACCAGGTTTGCGGCCTCGCTGGCGCAGTGGTGCTTGTACCGCCTTGCTAGTAGAGGTCCCGGGTTCATACCGCCAAAACAAAGATTTGTGTTTCGGTATGATGCTGTGTAGACAACAGTAAGGGGTATGTCGCCTCGTACCAGATTAGCGCGCTTCCATCTTAGACTGTATCATCACTTACCATCACGTGAGAGCACAGTCAAGCGCTAAACTGTCAGCCATAAAAAAGGCGTGGGTGAAGATGACGGCGTTGACGATGCGACGGCAGTGGCAGAATTCGGATTGGCCTGGATGGTCCCGTCGGCGCAAGCTGGTGGGAACCAGTCCGTTAGAATCACGGGCAGAAACAAATTCCGGGCATCATCGATGCCTGTGAAAATTTGCCCGGGTAATGGAGCATTGTCTCGAGGCCTGTACCCCACAATGTTGTGAATGTTGGCTGGAAGGGTAGACACCACTTTACCACCAGTTCCTCAGGGTGCAGTTTGGGCCGAAAATGAAAGCGGGAAGGCGTTCTTTAAGTGATGTTATCATCGTTTTAAAATTATTATTATTTGTATTCAGTTTTAATAACATAGTTATATACTAATATATTGATCCGATTTTGCCACAATAAAGAAAATATTGTTATTGTATACATCAAACCACGATTCTAAATTTATTTGTGTCTCAGTCACGTTTCTGTGTTAAACATATCAGAACCTGCGGAGATTACCGATTCATCTGAAAATATTGCAGATGTTGAAGAAAAAATCTGTTTTATTTGTGGACTTACGGGTGATCCTATTAATAATAAATTAAAAAACTTGTCAAGTACAATACTCAATAATTGCATAAACGCAATTAAGATTAGAAAAACGAGCCAGTCGGATAGATCCAGGAAATCACTTGATGTATCAAGGATTCAACTGCCCAAGGACTTGGAAGAAAAAGGGTATCATCAACAGTGCTATAAACAATTGACAAATTTATCAGGGAAAAGAAAATTTGTACAAAATGATACATCTCAGTTCAATAAGGATTCACAAAACAGTAAAAGGTAAACAACTTGTTTTGTTAATTTTTGCACAAAATAACACTTTGTAACAGACTACACTAGTTACCGCATCGCGTACTAGATGGCGCCACCCGTATATTAACCCGCGCTATCGTTAGTCGATCGCATAACCCATATATAGGCACGAGACTTATGACTAATTGTCTTTGTAGCGACCTAGATGTGCACGGTTTCCTGGGCCATCTAGGATATTGGAAGCGTTCGCAGACGTGGATGTCCGATTATTCGCTATGGCCAATTTGATGAAAGTTAATTTAAACAATAAAGAGCTACAAAACATATTACAACTTATATTTTTTGAAGTTATACTTCTTTTGGCGCGAAAAATGATGAGAGTAAATTTTTTGGATGCGCGCGCGCACCACCACAAAAAACCGACACCCTGATCTCGGCTATAGTCAACATTTTAGTTTTTTTTTTATTATTTCATAATTATGTAATACCTTAATTATTTTATTATATTAATTGTTAGATATATTGTGTAATTGAAAATGTCAGTGTGACAGTCTCATCAAAATTATAACTTTCAGACTCATCTATAGAAAACAGATTATAAACGTTAGTTATAGACAATAGTTTACGTTCATTATTTCTACAAACGTAAAATAAGGCGAAAGATAATTTTTTTAAAAGATTTTTTATCTTATTATCGTGTAAATAAGTACACAAACACTTTTTTGTTTCAATTGTTCGTTTCGGAAGTGCGGTCAAAAACAATTACATTTTTTCTAAAAATTATACTTATTCTTTCAAAATTTGTCTCTTTCCATGTATTTTAATATTACGCAAAAAATCATAGTACATAAATGAACAGCAAATTAAAATTATGATACAGTTTTCCATAAACAATCTGTTTTTGACTATTATTTTTGTTAGATGTGGTCTTACCGTTGTACAGTAATTGCATATTATCTTACGATGATGACCGTAATGACCCAGTGATTATTATGAACCATTTTCAGAGCGGCAAATGATCAATCACCGTCAAAACCTAGTGCAAATGGTTGTGTATTTTGCACACAAGTTCGCAAAAAACAGCGTGGCGAGCTTGTGTCGTGTAGCTTTGCTAAAGAAGATAATAATTACGAAACGTTTCGAATCGTAATTGATAAAGCCACTCAGGTCTTTGAATTGTCTATACTAGAGAGAATTGATACGTATCAAGAACAAAATTTACCTATCCCATATCATCAATCATGTAAAGCAGAGTTTCTGAATAAATGCAGTCAAAAGAAAGAAAATACCGATTGGCATCGGAGAAGAGAGATGCACGAGCGCGCTCGCGAACAACTGTATCTATTTATTGAAGAAAATGTTGTGGAAAAAATGCACATTTACCAATTCACTTTCATTACAAACTTATACTGGCAGTTCCTACTAGAAGAATACGATTCAGATCAGTTACCAAAGTGTTTTGATACCGGAAATCTGCAAAGTCAAATTGAAAACAAGTTTAAAGTTAAAGTCCGAATTATTTACAACCACAACGACAAATATATTGTTTCATCTTCAGCCACTTTGGAGAATGTCAACATGAGATGGGTCAGTGACATAAATACTACTCATACCTCAGCACTTATATTGCGGCGAATTATTTTGATGATTGAAAAAAAGACGATCGGTCGTAATCTTCATGTATCTCATCTTATCGAAGGAGAATGTGAAGTCCCAGGCGTACTCATTGAATTTTTTGCTATTTTGTTAACAGGAGGCAATGTTGACAAAATAAAAAGTCCTCGTATTCTCTTATTAGCAAAATCGTTTGCGCAAGATATTATTTACGCCGTTCGAAGGGGACACGTTAAAACTTCCAAGCATGTAACCCTTGGTCTTGCGTTGAAGAGTTTGACAAGCAGTGAGAAAATTGTTCGCCTTGTGCATGCATATGGACATTGCATTTCTTACACGAAAGTCTTAGAATTAGAGACGGAAGCCACTTATACAGTAGCTAACACCAATCGTTTTTGTCCCGCTGAAATGACATTGCAACCACACCTTAATAGTGGCTTTGCTTTCTATAATTTTGATAGCTACGTTGAGACATGTGATGGAAAAGATACATTATATCATACAGTGGGGATATCCTTTCAAGATCATATCTCTGCAACGGATGTAACGAACTTAACTGCTGATGATAATAGTGACATTGATAATGATTTAGAAATGGTTAACAAAAGAATGCGGAGAACTGTTGAAAGCGATTCCCTCAACATTGCTCCTTTTACAAGTAAACCAGTGTTCGGAGACACTCTTCCAATATCATCTGATGTCCACGTACCCAACAATTTAAAAGAAGTTAAAAGACTGGATAGAATATGGATGATGAGTCATGCCTTTAATATATCTACACCAATGTGGGTAGGTTTTAATGTTAAAATTATCACGGATGAAACTGGAACGCAAGATATCTTTTACTTGACACCGATTAATCAATCTCCAACTCAAAATGCCATCGTTTATGAAACAATGATGCGAAGCGTAAATGGTGCTGATGAATGTGGACAGAAATACGTAGAAGTTCATTACGATTTGGCTATAGCTAGTAAAGCATTAAAAATACAGAGCACTGTTTTGCGATTACAGACGGAGTCACCTTTAAGTAGATTGTTCATCCATCTTGGTTCATTCCATATTGCCATGTCATACTTTAAAGCCGTCGGAAAATATATTGAGAACTGTGGAATAACTGATATTTTAATTGATTCAGGCCTTTTAGCTAGTGGTTCGATCAAATCTTTTCTTGAAGGGAAACATTTCAACAGGTGTAAGCAATTTCATCCTCTTATTGCACTTACGATTGAAATTTTGCATTTTAAGGGTTTCCTTGAAACTGAAAATGTGACTGTAGATGATGAATGCATTTCATTTTTACAACACTTCCAGACAAGAGAAGATGTGGAAACATCTAATAATTTAATATCTTATCGTCCAGTTGATAATGAACAATTATTAAATTTGTTGGAAGAATACGAAATTTTTAGGCAAAAAACTATAAATGGCGATCACGGACAAACATCAAAATTTTACCTTATTTACGTGGAAATGATTAATTACTATCTCTTATTTGATAGAAGTATTCGAACAGGGGATGTGGAATTGTTTAAGTATTGTTTGCCAGCATTCCTTAATTTATTCTTTAGCTTTAATCACCAGAATTACGCACGTAACCTAACTTTATATTACTCTAATCTACAAAACGTTGAGAAAACGCACCCTGGATTAACTGTTAATATCGGAATCAAAAGAACGAAGAAGCCTTTTTCAAAACGAGAAGTCGATTGTACAGTAGAAACCACAATCAATGCTGATGCTGCGAAGCGAATGACAGGTGTAACTTGGCTGAAAAATTCTATATCCTCTCGCCACAGATGGAGCAAAAGCCATTCTATACGAACGCAGGTTATCTCACATGTATTTGCTGAATCGCTGTTAAAACCAAAAGATGAAATAACAAATGATTTAAGAGAACACAAAATAAAAAAAAGTTGTGAACAAATCCAAAAGTTACAAAAAAGTATCAACGAAAGGCTTAATCCCTTTTCTCCAACATTAAATAATGAGTTGTTATATAATATTTGTAATGGGGAAGCTGCAAGTAATGAAGTACAGTCATTTTTATTGAATGTTGTGGAAATCGGTGAAGAACAGAGAAAACGTTTTTTGCAAGAGTGTGTTTTAGATCCGAAAAGGTTTGAAGAGCCCATTACTAAAAATAAAGTTTGCACATTCAAAACCAAAAAGATAATCAAAAGAAAAGATTGGAAAATAGAAGAAGTAAAGATTCAACGAGATTTGTTCGCTAGGCTTTTGGGCCTTTCCCTTGAAAGAAAAGTTGAAATCGAGAAAGTTTTGGAGTATCCATTAACGCCTGTGCCTCTATCACTGTGTCACCTAGATGGCTCAATCAATAAAACAGACAGGTCAAAATTAATTGATGCAATTCTCAAAAGTGAAAAAATTGAAAAAACTGTTCCAAATGCTTTGGATGCAATTGTCATTGATGGTTTCTTTTACTTATACACTTTAAGGGATATTCCGACAACTTTTGGTGCAATAAGCCACAACATACTTCGCAACATCACAAACCACGTGGCTAAAGAAATTCACTTAGTCTTTGATACGTATCCTGAGCCCAGCATAAAAGACTACGAACACAAAAACCGGGATAACATAAGGCAAACAGATTTCGTTATAGTAGGACCACACATGCAAAAACCTAGCAATTTTTTGGCAGAATTAAAAAACATCAAATTTAAACAAGCATTTGTGAAATTTTTAATCAATGATTGGATGACACAAAACAAAGTTTCATTAATTAAGCCTACGCAAAAAATTTTTATAAATTATGAAATTTGTTATTCCTATAGAAGAGTAGCTGATACGATCGTAAGAGAAGTTTCAGATGCATACACTTGTGGTGGCCATGAGGAGGCTGATACGAAAGTAGTTTACCATGTTTGCAATATGCCAAAGAACAGTAATATATTAATAAAATGCTCCGACACGGATATTTTTATTATTATGTTGGCTAACATGAAGTATCTACTTGCGCATGTAGCAGAAGATCAATATGCCATCGATCGCAAAATATGGATGCAGCTCGGTACAGGGAATAATGTCAGAAATGTTGATATGTGTGCTGTTTTTTATGGCCTAGGAGAAAAGCTTTGCACCTCTTTGGTTGCATTTCACGCATTCACGGGGTGCGATTTTAACCCGTCGTTTTACAGGAAAGCTAAAACTAGACCATTCCAACTCTTACTGAAATCGCCGAAGTTCCAAGAGGCATTCATTACAATGGGAGAGTACACAATTGTAACTGATCCAGATGTTATGAATACTACATTTGACGTTATTCAAGATTTTGTTTGTGTGATGTATAATGTCAAAGCAGTGTCAACTGTCAATGAAGCGAGATGTATAATTTTAGACAGGATATACACACCAAAAAATGAGAACGAAGCATTTAGGAAGAAAACGAGGAAATTGGAAGCTACAGCTTTTCCTCCTTCAGGCCGCGAGTTACAGCAACAGATGAGAAGAGCAACATACATTGCACAAATTTGGTGTAACGCGAATGTGCAGAATCCGTCTACTTTAACTCCAGTCAATTACGGATGGAAATTAATTGAAATGAAATATGAGTTTCATTGGTTCGACGGCGAGGAATATCCTGTACAAGTAAATGATATTGTAGAAGCTGTTGCAGAAACTGATAAAGATGCTGATGAAAGTACAGGTAATGAATACATTTTTCCTTGCACTTGTAATCTGCTTTTGAACGTTAAATTACAAACACATACTTGTATTTCAGATACCGAGCGCGAAGGTGAGGGAGAACTTACTTCTGATGCGGAATCAACGGAATACGAGACTGATAACGAATCAGATGAAGATACTGAATAAAATTTTTTTTTAACCCCGAATGGAAAATTATGGTTATATGATCTTTTTTATGATAAGCTAGTGTACAAACATCTCATATAAATAAATCATAATCGTAATTTCAATTTATATATTTTATTCATAAATCGTTCCAATGCTGAAAATATTATTAATTTATTTTTTTTACAAAATCCACAGCCCTCTTAAAAATAACATATAATCTAATTAAATTAACTCAAGGCCAATTACGGATTTTACATTTATTTATTGGACTAATAAGCGCCAGAGAGATTGCGCGTGGATGTGAGTCTGTCTATGAATGTGTGTGTGTGCGTGCGTGCGTGCGTGCGTGCGTGCGTGCGTGCGTGTGTGTGTGTGTGTGTGCGTGCGTGTGTGAGTGTGTGTGCGTGCGCGTGAGTGTGTGTGTGTGTGTGTGTCTGGAGCTAAATACAAGCTACCTTCTCACTATTTAAATTGATTAATTTTATTAGTTGTCATTTGCTAGGGTTAATATACGTTGTGTCATTTAAAATGTACGGTTGACGGAGGAATGTCATGAGTGTGGCGCGGGTGAGGACACTGCTGAACACACAGTCGCTGCGTGTCCGCAGTGGGCTGACCAATGAGCAGCACTCGTGGCAGTAGACGTAAAATGTACGGCATTATAGATTTTTATTATTTTTTAATATTACAAACAAAATTTATCAAATGCCATGCAGTTACTAATGACCTAAAAGGACATCTCAAACGTTTTCGCAGTTTTTATCAGCTGTAAAGAATAATCGGACGAAAAATGTACGGCATATGATTTTTTTGTTTATTTGTTGCATGTGAAATAACAATTATCTTTAAAATATTACTTCTCAAATTACTCCATTGTTTTTTATCCTAATATTTTTATTTGTCACCATTTATAATGAATGGCTATAAGATTATAATAAAATATTCAATAACATTATATATAAAAAAAGTTGCCGTGCATAAATTTATGATCTTACAGCAGTAATAACTCAGTGAAACCTGAAATGTAGATAATTATTTATTAACACAAATATTAACAACAATTTTTGGATGGCATAATTATCAAACAGTATTGTCCGTCTTAAGTAACATTTTGAACAAGATGCCGTACATTTTACAATGACCTCACATCATAAGGATGTAGGGAAAGGGTTGCGAACCCTGCGCTGTAATATGTACGGCGTTAATGTGTAAAGTATATGTATACAAAAAGAAAACACAAATGCCGTACAGTAGTAATTAGTCTGAATTTTGCACTTGTACCCGAGAAATTCCATTTATTCACGTACTCACCTGTTGTCGTCGTCGTCTCAACCGATGGAAGTGCGCTGCTGGACAAAGGTCTCTCTTAATGAATTCCACTGGGCCCGATCTTGCGCCGCTTGTATCCAGCGGCTGCCAGCGACCCGCCTGATATCATCGGTCCACGTGGGGGGGGGTCTGCCGACGCTGCGTTTTCCGGTGCGAGGCCGCCACTCTAGCACATTCGGGCCCCAACGTCCATCGGTTCTGCGTACTATGTGCTCTGCCCATTGCCACTTCAGCTTTGCAATTCGGTAGGTTACGTCAGTGACTAGTTCTACGGATCTCCTCAGTTCTGATTTGATCACGTAGGGAAACCCCGAGCATAGCCCTTTCCGTTGCCCACTGAGTTACCTGATTTTTCTTACGAGCCTATTAGTCAGCGGCCACGTCTCGAACCATATGTAATCGCTAGCAACACGCACTGTTCGAAGATATTAGTCTTCAGGCACTAACCTTAATTGTTGATGAAAAGATGTCTCTTAGCTTTCCGAACGCTGCCCATCCGAGTTGGATTCGGCGGTTGATCTTTTTCAAAGTTGGACCTACCTAATTGGATCGTGTGTCTCACGTAGATGTACTCGTCTACGACTTCGACTGCTGAGTTGTCAGCAGTGACCGGGTGGGGCGAAACATGGATACTCACCTGTACCGCTCAGAAATACGGCAAAGCGCTCCGAGTTGTTTTATGACATAATAACAGCCTTCTAAGCGTTATTCACGTTGGTTCACTTCTCAGGTTAATTTTTTCCATGGGCTCGTAGTCTAAACTCTTTGTACGAGAGTTTCAGCCTCCTGACTAGCACATAATGGACGTCGTAATTTATCTCGTACATGACGTCACAATATAAGAGTGGGCCAACAGTATAATGTTACTCACTTTTCTAAGACGCCTCGCCCCATGTGAAGTGGGCCATTGTAATATCAGTACCAAGAAGAGGTTACTATGACAAACATTTTTTGAAGACAAGTCCTACCCAACACGAATTCAGTGCGAGTGTCTCAATTGACAGACCACATTAAGTAAAATGTCGACAAATTGAAATGATAACCTTATTTAGAAAATAATCGACAGATATCGTGCACATGTTAAGTCTTATATCATCAATTTTCTACATATTTGTAGTCTAACAAACCGATATGTTTCGGTTTCTTATTTAGGAAATGTTTCACCATACAGAAGTCGCACGAATTTTAACGAATCTGAACTATCAATATACGTACTAAGCAATCATAAATAAATATCATACACATAAACAAACGTATGAATAATAATAAAACTAATTTCAAGTGTAAAGATTTAAATTGAAGATAGTTAGTAGGTAGTTAAATTGAAGAAGAAAAGCAGTCTCTGAGAAATACACGAATGATTCGAAATTAATAATATTTTTCATAATGCACATATCAGTACTGTTTGAAATTATCGCACGGAATGAATTAATACTCTTATAAATTAAAAGAAGACTAGGTACTTAATACGTTTATTAATCCATAGCAAGTCAAAATGGCGGCAATATTTAAAATACGCATGACAATGACGTAGAAAATGTCGAACGTTATTTAGGTGACTATTCGCGTGCGCGGCGTCCCTGCGACTGCTCCAGTGTGGCCAGCTGCAAACTGGGGTGGCCCTCTACAAATCGGTGTGACATTTCTAACAATACTGATTAATTTCAATGCATGTTGTAACTATCTACTATGTACATATCCATCCTACTATGTATCCTACTCTGTGGTAATGCCGATGTTGTTTATATACTACACTGTGGCCATATTGACAACTTATTTTCTTTCATCCTTGTTGTTACCAAATACCAATAACCAAGTTTTCCCAAATTCCCACCGCAAGGAAGTATCAGATCCATAATCAATTGAGTCCCATAATTGGCCACCTTAAGTGCTCAGTCGAATGTCAAAGGCAACTCTAGCAGAAGAAAAAGCGATAAAGACGAGAATAGAAATTAATGCACGAAGAACAAATCTACTTCAAGTTGGAATATTCGTTAAAAGTGATAAACTAGTGTCTGCTGCGTAGTTATATGTCCAACTAAGGGTTTGAATGCTCATCGCACAGTGCAGTGTATAATCACAATGAGTTGCTGTGTGCCTTTCTGTAGAAGCACTGCAGACAGTGCTGCGGGAGCAAACGAAGTCACATTTCACGGGTGAGTGCTCAGTTTCATCACAACTGTTGGTGCTAGTGCTACTCAGTTATATGTAACGTAAGAACCTCAAGAATATAACTTCTTGTTTAGGCTACCAAAGGTCTTAAAGTCACTTGCTGCATAAGCAATAACTAGATACCATATTTAATCAAAAATGTTACAACCTAATTATGAGATATTCATCTATAACATATACACACAAGTTATGTATTGTGAATACAAACATTCAATTGAATGCATAGATTTTCAGTTTCTTTTATGTTATTATTCTTTTCCAACTGGCTGCTGTGTATATGTATTACTTTATTGCTAAGCTTTGTAAATGTCTAGTATGTATGCTGTTGGTGTTCAGTAATAAAGACTAATATAAGAATATATACTATATAGTATAATCTTTCAGTGATGTAGATGGAACATCAAAGAGAAAATACACCTAATCAACATTCTAGTAGATTAATGAAGTTGAAAAGTCATTTCAATTATCACAAATTATCATGGAAGATTTGTTTATTTATTTAAGGACCACCAGTAGTTGTTACACTTAATGTGCAAAAAACTTACATCTATAAATTGGTGAAGTGTGCAACTTTTTAAGGTTAGCCACAAGATGAGTTAAATTATTACATTACATAGCATCAGAGTCATTCCCATAGGGGTAGGCAGGGTCCACATCCTTCCACTTGCCACAATCCTTGCATATCTCCTTCGCTTCTTTCATTCTCACTAAACTATTTATACCAATTCGTCGGTTTAGAGCCTGACCCTTGTTTAAAATGGACCATTTTGACCTGGCCCTTGTTTAAAATGATTTGGTGCAGGAATATTCACCTTGGTCTTCCCCTTCCAACTTTCCCATTCGATCTTGACTCATAAATCCTTTTTGTCTGTCTCCTTCCATTCATTCTCTCTACATGACCAAACCATCTAAGCATACTCTTCACAATTTAAGTCGCTACATCTTCTTTTATACCACAACTTCCTCTTATCATACTATTTCTCACTTTGTCACTCAGTTTCAACACACTCGTACTTCTCGACATTCTCATCACTACCGCATTTATTTTACTTTTATGATTCTTCAGCCATACCGAACTTTCATTACCATACATAAGTGTTGGCACCAACACTCCATCATGCATATATTCATAAAGGTCTACAGATTAATTTTATATAATTCAAAATTCATATTTAACATCTTTGTAACTTCTTCTGACCGCTTCGCCCGTTCGTGGGAGAAGCCGAACTCCCTCCCTAGTGGTTACCTTCGGGTAACGGGTGCGGAGTCCCAATCGCGATCCCGTGACCCCATCACCGAGTTATGGTTTTAATCGGTATGAGTCCGGCATACCCTCCCAAGTGTTCTAGCTATCCACAAGTATTTCCCAACGTTAATGATTTTATAAAATTCATTTACAAAACGGTTGTATAGCTCATAGGGATTCTGAAAATTCAAAAAGGAGAAGAGTTTAAAATAAGGTTTGATCTCATGGACTTGATACGCTCAGTAGTTATTTTACGTTAATTCAGAAACGAATGATGATGCAACAGTGATCAGAATCTAATTGGTGTTATGATAACATGTTCCCAGTTTCCCGTCGGATGCATCACTCCGTGCGAAGTGGTTCAGAGCCCTCGGAATACACGATCAGCCTTTAAAGGACTCTTTAGTGGTATGCTCAGAGCATTTTCTAGATGATGACTTTTGCAACATTGGCGGAGGCTCGAGACAAGTTCGTTTGGGTGTTGTTCCATCTACTATTAAGGTTATTTATTTTTTCTATGTTTACAGATAAATTCAATCAAGTAATGAAGATCTATTCCTAAATTACAATCAACGATTATAGTAATAATGTATACTTAAAAATCAGTTTCTGTTGACTTAGTTATTAGCAAGAGTGTTCTTTACTCAAACAATTTTCCAATGGCTCTAACTTAATCATTATAGAACTTCATGATGTTGTTTCTTTAAAAGAGTAACTGAATTGGTTTCCCTTTTTTATTCGAAAATATTAATGGTCTTTTGCTTCTTGCAGTTCTGTGTGATTTGCTTGGACATGGACAGAAAATTAGTTTCACTGAGCAAATATAACTTGAACGACGCATATGAAAAGTTGACGGGACATTCCGTACGTATTTTGTGATCATATATATGTCGGCGTGCAGTAGTCAGTGGAAAGTTAGCGCCATCTGTCTATCGGCGTGGGACAGAGTCATGTGTCGTGAGCCGGCGGCGGACTCGGTAATTCTCGGGTGACGGTCCGCCAGAGCGGTCGACTATTGAAACTGTCGCGTTCCTAGCTATTATTATTAATGAGTTTGTGTAAATTGTTATCCGGAATCTTAAGTGATTAGACATTATAATCAGAGTTAATTAACAAAGTGTTTGATTGCACCAACATTACTCACCAAAGCCCACAGTATGGAAATAGAATTATTGATGCCATTAATGGCGATGTCGGCGGAGAACCCTACGCTTCTATGCTTCCTTCTCTTTTAATCTCCGAACATATATATATATCTACCATCAAAGTCTATCATTCTGCTCAGTTGCTGCTCCATCAAGTTGTTTTACTATTAATAACTTTTTAACATCTTCCTTAGCTAATTTGGCCAATTTTATCTTAGCGATCAACGCAGGAGATACAGTACTTATTGTATGCACAAATACATTCCACCGCTCTCATCGTCCAACATATCCAGAGAAAATATCCATCTTCCAATATACTCTGTGATCAAATGTATTTCATTGTGTTGCGTGTTATCGAGTTACATCTACTTCGTGATTCAATCCGTTTATTTCACAAATAGGTTGCTGCCTTCACACAATTGGAAAAAGTACATCAATCATGTGATTCCTTCATCCTACATTTGGGCACACACAACTATACAACTTAAATGTGGCAGTAATGTCCTGTTATACAATTTAAAAAGACATCCATATTATGTGAAACTACAGTGTTTCCGACGTCCGTGTATTTAAACTTAGTCATTATGTTATATATTGTTGGGGCACTTAGTTTGTTCAAAAGTTGCTCGTGAATGGAGTTGAGTCGTTNTACTGGGCCCATTTTGGTTTCTTATATATATCAATGATTTAGCATACCACGTGAAAAACAAATGTGATATAGTCCTATTTACTGAAGATACTTCCTTGCTGTTCAAAGTAGACGGAAAGGTAGAAAATTATGTCTCATTGGTTTTTAGTTAATAATTTAACATTAAATTCGGTGAAGACTAAAGCTTGACGAAGAATATTTTGATTTTTGATTTTTTGCCCTGCAATATGTGGTTATTTACATGTTGTTCTAGATTTGTCGTGAAGGATACTTGAAACAAACCCTCTGCATAGAATGTGCGCAGCGTTTGATAAATTTCGAGAAGTTCAGATCCAAGAGCTTGAGGGCCCGTTCAGCGATGATGGACTTGGTTAACATGCACGAAACTGTAAGAAAATATTTCTAAATTGTGCAAATTCCTCTTATTCGCCAGCTTGTTTAAGTTATTGTATTCTTTACAGATAACGATGCAGCATATTACACAAATAAACAACATGAGAGAAAAACTTCAATCTAATATTGTTAATACACTTATTGCACCTGAGCACTGTGACTTACACATACCAGACAATATCTATGAAGATACACATACAGACAACACTGAACCAGCTAATGATGCAATGAAAGTAGAAAAAACTGACTCTATGTGGATTGATATAAAAGTTGAAAAGGAGGACACTGTCGAGTATGATGGGGATAATATATCAGATGCTGGTATATTGATGGATATAAAACTTGAAACTATCACGTTCGAGTGTCCTGTTTGCTTCAAAATATTTTCCAACGAAGATGCCTACAATGCACATAATCACGATGCGGTTAGTGAATTTACCACACAATTGGAATATTGGACTTGCAAATTCGCAATTGTATTCGATGTTAGGGAAAGCCAATTACCGCAACATTTTCTTTTTTTTTGAGAAAGTAATATAACCTATGTCGCTCATTAAAAATGCAGCTTTCTAGTGGTGAATAATTTTTTGTAATCGGGTCAGTAGTTTTTGTGTGAAAACGTAACAAACTTATATATAAAAACACAAATCTTTCCTCTTTATAATATTACTTTAGATACTGCATAATTTATAAATAATATGCATAAATTGTAAATAATATACGTACACGTCAAGCCAAAGCTCGGCCGAGCTACATGGTAGGCGGAGTGNTCTATCGATATTCACTTCCTCGTGTTCCTCTCCACGCAGCGCCACACGGAGAGCGGTAGTGAGGAATGTGACACACAGTTGGCCCAACGCAGTCACACGGCACTGCACTCACAGCACCGGTGAGTGCGCTTTGAACTCACTAGAGTGTGAAATATTGTATGTTCTTCGTATTGTTATATTTGGAGTCGGTGTCAGCCAAGATACCTACATATGTAGCTACATGTGGGAGAGACGCGGGAGCTGCTAAGTGGACACCCGGGGAACACCTCCCTCGGCTGACACCGACTCCGAATATAATAATACGAAGAACACTAAAAAAATACGCAATTATTTCTTACTTTTTAGAGCAGATTAATGTATTTGTAAGTCTGTTTTGAAGACGGTTCTTTTTTTGTTAAAATTTGTATTATAAATATATAAACTTTTTGTATTATAAATAGATTATAAGAAGTACTTACTCTAAATGCAAAGCTACTTAAAGGTAAGCACAACATGCAAGCTTTTAAAACTTGCACGTAATTTTAAGAAATTAAATGAATTAAATTTAAATACCTTACAGCTTACTTGTACATGCTATAAATAAAGGAACACACAGAACATAGAATAATAATTATAAATTTGTTTTGGCTCTAACAATTGATTTTAAAAAAGTAGGCCGACATATATCTAAACCTTTACATTTAGATACATATAGCATCACGCCTCATTCCCTTCGGGTTAGGCAGAGACAACATCCTTCCACTTGCCACGATCCTTGCATAGCTCCTTTGCTTCTTTCATTCTCATTAAACCTTTCATACAAGTTCGTTGGTTTAAATTACTCTTGACCTGGATCTTATTTAATATTTCCTGGATTTGGTCCAGGAACGTTCGCATTGGACTTCCCCTTCCAACTTTGGCATTCACTCTTAACTATTATTTTTACATTTGTTATATAAGATACAAAGTCCAGGCAACAGCGTGGACATGACAATAAATTTATGCGATTCCTCTGCTATTTACGCGGAATGTTCAAATTAAAGTTGCTTAATGATTGGGGCCACTGAACTTTGTTGTTAAACAGTCTATATAAAAATATGAGGTCTACTTCCTTCTGCGGGTTTCTAAGGAATTTAAAGTAAAGAATTTCAGTCGCGAATCGTAACTTCTGAGCCTTCTAGTTTCCCCAGATGAAAAGGTAATATGCCAGAGAAACCGTTTTTGGACAGGCTCAATTCTTAGCATGTGGTTGAGTAATGGGGGCGCCATAATATTATAAAGAGGAAAGAGTTGTATTTTTGTATGTAACGAATAAACTCAAAAAGTACTGGACCGATTTTAATAATTCCTTTTTCATTAGATAGCTACATTATCACTGAGTAACATAGGCTATATTAAGTACTAGATTAATATAGAAATCTTTAGAAATTCCTATTAAAACCAACCGAAGATGTAAAAAAATTAGCCATAAAATGCCTTTCATCGCATACGCTATGAAGAGTATTAATATAGGACAAAAAATGTTCGACAATATTATAGAATATATCAATATCTACAAAAAACTTCGCGAGACCATACGTCTAACTATTGTAGTTACGTCACAATAACTACTTTTTTACATTTAACAAATTGATAGAAATGCCGATCAAAATCAGACCGTGTTATCTATACCATTTACAAATTTTCATCTAAATAAATAATTTACTATTCAAGACTATCTCAATACCTGATGATTTCTTTTTGAATTATTGAAATCGGATGTTCCATTAAAAAGATATCGTGAAATTAAAATAAAAATGTCGGCGGCGGCCGCCACGCAGCGCGTCGAGTAATTATGATGCACCATTATGAACTAGGTTACCTTTCGCAGTGGACGCAAGCGACATTTTTATGCTTCACTTCTTTTCAGAGCTACTTAGTTTTAGTATTAGGAATCACACTTTTTCATAATATTTGTCAATTCATGGTCGTTTTAATTATCATGCTTATAACTTAAATATCTAAACCCATTTATGTCTACCCGTGCGTAGCCGGGACGGGCCCCTAGTGTCTTATATATTATGCTCGCTTTATTGAACTCTCTCCCATTACGTATGATAACTCCAAACATTTTAGAAGCTCGTTTTACTACACTGTCAATATGAGGAATTTGTAATGTGTCGGATTTCAATTTTACGAATCATTTTCGAAATGAAATTACAGCAGTACTAATGATCTATAGCTCTTACATTTTGTGATTAATCAATTGATTTTGAACTTTGCGCAGCAGTAATATTTGCAAATTGACTCTTTGATATTAGGAAAACACCTACATTGCTTAGACAACAGTGAGTACTTGCAATTTATTATGAACTTTATTGAATAGCAATAAAGGTCAAATTATCTCTCTACATTTTAGTTAGAAATCGTTTGTATGGGAAAGAGGAAAGGGCTGTTTTTAAGGACTTTTCCCTGCAATTATTCGAACTATTATTATATAACTCGCCGTAAAAATCATCCTTGGATTTCAGCTAATATCTAAGAAAAAGAATTGGCAAAATTGGTGCAGGCGTTGTTGAGTTATGCGCTTACCAACACATTTTGCGATTCATTTTTATTTTATAGATTATAATACCCAAGTCTCTTACTGAGTTAACTTCATCAAGATACTGTTTATAAATAAAATACTTTGATAGTGTTATGTTAATTTTTCTTGTAAAATATGTTTGCATTTATTTATATTGAGATCCAAATCATCATTATGATATCATTCACTATTCTATTTATGTCATCTTGTAGTTGCTTCGTATCTTCATTGTTGGAGTGCTAAAATAACGCGTCTTTTCTAGTGAGACCAATAAAGTACGTGCTGGGGATACCTCCGCCGACTACCCTCACACGTCAGGTAAGTGGAGTCGTTATACAATTAACTTGTAATACTACGGTCTGTATGCTGCAATGTCTGCCAATCCACCTCTGTACTTTGGTACTGTAGGATTATAGGCCTGTACTTACCTTCTATGGTCATACGTCTGCAATTCAAATATAAGGCGTAAGGAATACTTATGAATGTCTTTCTATTATAAACAAATGCCATCAAAACAGTAAAATAATAATAGAATTACTTATTAACGTTTCCTGTTATACATAGCATCACGCCTCATTCCCATAGGGGTAGGCAGAGACAACATCCTTCCACTCCCCACGATCCTTGTATATGGAGATATCGCTTCTTTTATTCTCATTAAACCTTTCCTGTAGCTCATTAGCGGATGACGCAAGTATTACTTGATCATCATCTTATTACACCCCGTTCCATAAACAGCTCCAATTGGGTGTAACTCTATTGTAGATTTTTCTTGATTGAGTGTTTGCTAAAATCCCAAGTGCATTTATTATTTAAAAAAATCCCCCTTGCAGTACTGTTCCTGCGGGAATCATGATAACGATAATGTATAAAAATGAAAAATTTCATTTCAGTAAAATTCGTACCTATTCAACTATACGAACTGCCCTGCGAAAAGAAAAATAGGGTCGAGACAGTTAAAGCGTTATCCAAAAACTGTTTTATTGAATCAGAATCTAAAGGCGGTGAGACAACAGATGAGATGAATGAAACAGAGTTCAATTTCGTAGAAAAAGTTACTGGTAAACTTCAGGTCACTAACCCTATTGAAGTATGTGAAACCTTAAATAAGCAGGATTTTCTGCAGGAGTATTATTGTGATCACTGTGAATACAAATGTATCGAACGCGATATCATTGTGAAACATTTGAAAAATCACACTATTGACGAACGTTGGCCGAGTAGTTCATGCAAAAGTAAAAGTAGTTTAGCGAGTCACAGGAAGGTTGACTCCGTTGAGAAACCTTTCTCGTGTAAATTATGCGAGTATGCATGCAGAACAAAACGAAGCCTAATAAAACACACGACATTTCACACCGGTGAAAAACCATTCTCGTGTAAATTTTGCGAGTATGCATGTATAATAAAAAAAGATCTAGTAAGACACACCAGAATTCACTCTGATGAAAAACCTTTCTCATGTAAATTTTGCGAGTATGCATCCAGAAGAAAAGAACACCTAGAAACTCACATGAGAATTCACACCGGTGAAAAACCTTTCTCTTGTATAGTTTGCGAGTATGCATGCAAGAAAAAAGGAGATCTAGTGAGACACATGAGAATTCACACTGGTGAAAAACCTTTCTCGTGTAAATTTTGTGAGTATGCAAGCATAAGAAAAGGACATCTTGTAACTCACATGAGAATTCACACCGGTGAAAAACCTTTCTCGTGTAAATTTTGCGAATATGCATGCAGAGAAAAAAGAAGTTTAGTAAGCCACATGAGAATTCACACAGGCGAAAAACCTTGAACGGGGTTGAATCACATCACCAACTATTCAACTTCGGGCAAAGTTTAAGAAAATTACAATAGAAAACTTTATATCAATTTTGAATTGGCCCTCGGGACTTGAACCCAGAGCCTCATGTCTGTGGTCGAATATGCTAACGACTAGAGCAATGAGGCAGTCATAAACTTGATCCTGCGCGAATAAGCAATGATGTAATCTATTAAGTGACGATACAGAATGCATTTACTAAGTTGGTTGCATTGAACTATTATATCTCACGAAGTGACCCGATGAAAGCCGTATCGCCTATCATGTATGTTACTATTTAGTAATTTTAAATATCTATGTTATTTATTTTTTATTGCACATGCCAGGAATAATCAGTAAATTATATTAATAATATGTTCATAATTTTAACTTTTTTAAGTTGAATACAATTTCAGAAAAAAGTCAGTAACCAAATTAAAATATTCGTGGCTAACTAGCTAGTTGTCTATATTTTCTGCATGTATACTATCGGGGAGAGCATATATAGCTGGTTTTCCACTATTGATGCATTCGGACATATTCGAGTCGACTTCGAAGCTCTCGATAATCTCTAATCCAATTTGATCAGCTGTCTGCTTTGTTTCATTGCCAAATACGAAGTTCCTCGTGCCACATTTATGGCAAATAGCGTGCGACATGTTTTCCACCAACCCTATGATAGGAACCTTGAGTTTCTCAAACATATTCACTCCTCGTTTTGTGACTTGGAGTGCTGCTGATTGGGGTGTTGTCACTACTATTGCACCATCTATTGGTATTCTTTAATTCCATTAAGCTCAATAAACTTTCTCGTCAATAAATCCACACTCGACGCCAGTTGGGGTGCATAAATGCGTTGCCCAGCGTAAAATACGCACAATGGAGAATTTAGTTTCTAACGTGGTTTTGAAGAAATTAAATAGTGAAATCAATGTTGAAGATCAGGCTGAGTCAGTAGAGCTATCGTGGATCGAATAAACTGAAGTATCACAGACAGGCAACGCGAATATACCAAATATGTTGAGAAGATGGCGACTGTCTAGATGGCTTTTATGTCAGCGTACTAAAACCGTCGAAACTAATAAAACTCGTTGGTATTCTTCAACAAACTGAAGCTTTTATTTCAAATATCATACAAGATGTATACAAAGTTAATACATACAATAGATGGCGCTAGTAGTATATTATGTTATTAATCTATGACAAGCATAAATTTTATGTTGCAAATTAAAAACACATCGATCGTACTCATCCTGTTAGCCCAGAACAAACTCAGTCGGGTATTTTGTATTTTTTTTGTTACCATCATCATTACAATATCATATTTGTTTAATATATTTCAATTCATATTAGAGCAGTTCGTGCACTCCCACGCGTTTCTATCGTCTAAGTACTCTTGCAACCTTTAATACGAATTTTCTATCAACTTATTATACTAATTGATATCTCTAGAATGTCTTGTGAGAATTTATTATAGAAACGTATACAGTTACCCTTAAATGAGTTGTTAATATTATGCAGCCTACTAGAATTTATAACAAGTTTGTTTTTTTTTATTATTGCTGACAGAGTAGCGCTTGACTGTGATCTCACTTGATGGTAAGTGATGATAGTCTAAGATGGAAGCGCGCTAATCTGTTAAGAGGCGATATAACCCTTACGGATTCTACACAGAATCGTACCGGAACACAAATCTCTTTGTTTGGCGGTACGTTAAAAAGTTTGTTTTGGTTTCATAAGTTATATGATGTACATTCATTCTATTTATTAAAAGAGTCAATGCTTTATGTACGTACGACAAGTTTTTAACAGATTAAAAAAATATAAAAGTTTTAACAAAAAAAGAATCGCCCTCCATACAAACTGTAACAAATATATTAAAGTTCTCTAATAAGTAAAAAATAACATACGTATTCTCTTTTACTTCTTCGTATTCTTATATCTGGAGTCGGCGTTAGCCAAGATAGGTGTTTCCCGGGTGTCCACTTGGCAACTCCCGCACCCCTCCCATATATAGCTTGTATATGTAGTTACAACCTACAACTATATATGAAGATACCTTGGCTGACGCCGACTCCGAATATAAGAATAACCGAAGAACACTATAAAAGAATACGGTTAAGCGGTACTTTGTTCCAAAGCATAGGATGCTTTTGTATAACGCCCAAATCAGACCGCACCTCGAGTACGGCTCTCTTCGTCGGGCTGGTGCACCCCAACAGCAATTCCTTCCATTTGACCGAATACAGAGACGAGCAATCCGAATTGTCGAGGACTCCCAGGTAACACATAATTTGGAAACACAAGAACACCGTAGAAACGTTGGCTCTCTATGTGTGTTCTATCGTATCTATCACGGGAAATATTCTGACGAGCTTTTTAATTTGGTACCACCTTCTCTCGTCTATGACTCGCAGAAAAATCTGATCTTGATCTCGCGCACGCGCAAGATATGGAAGGAACTCCAAGCAATGGTGTTCCCGCAAGGTTATGACTGAGAGACGTTTAAGAGGCCATTACAATCCATTTTATTAGGTCGCCACCACGTCAGTGTTGTCTATGATGCTATAGGTGTCCTTGGGCTGCGGTAATCAGGTGATTCGAAAGCTCGTTTGCCTACCAAGGCTATAAATATATATACAATAATTAGAAGGGTTGTACTGGGTACAACGGTCATTCGTCGTGTTGATGTTTAAGTATTATCGGGACCATGGACACGAAGCGAGAGGTAAAGTCGAACTAGATAAAGCGTACTGTTAATGCTATCCAAATATTGTGTTTAAATGCCTAGAGATTAATACAGTGAACAAAACTGATTTATTATAGATTTGCATTGACTATCATTTATTTTCATCTAAGCTCGTCACAGGTATGAAGTGGATTACTGCAGACGTATGTTCTGTATAACGCCCCCAAACAGAATCTAAAATACTAAAGGTATTACATTATTTGATTGCTTTAAGGAGTCTTGTAATTAGCTCTCTAGGAGTAACGTAGCTACCTAGGGCCTAGGCGGGGCAGTGTTTCGGGGCCCTCAGCTCAGGGGCCCTTGAATCCCTACCAGAAATATCGATCGAACTACTACATAACGAAATAAAAAATATCCAATGATAATTATCAATTATTTTCTAAAATAACCTATATTTCATATCTAATTCCATAAGGTATCGTACAATCGTTATCTGCATGCACAGAGTAATGAATGCTTCTGATCGATTTCCAGTTTATTTCTCGCAAGTCACACAACTAATAACGACCACTTGAGTGTTTTATGACTCTTATTATACTTTTGAGAAGCTAGTGAAACAATGTTTACAATAATAAGCAATTCGCAGCGGTTTTTGTACAAGAGGATTTTTTTAATAAATGCTGCCGAAGTCAAATGAAAACATTATTGTTTTATTTTCCTAGTATCTAGAATAAATTTACTATATGATAAGAACTATACTATACATATGTACTACTAAAACACTTACGAATTTAATTTTACTACGTATGTAATTTCTTTTTTCGATTGTGGCAACAAAGATTTTAAGCTTATTACGCATCATCCAACGTACCAACGCATCCACACAATAAAATTCCAGGAACATACTGCAAACAGATCACAAGTATAATGAAATGATATATTTATTTATTAGGTACAATTTATACATTATTTCTGTGACATCCTGACCCCTAAACTAGGAAAACCCGTAGTTTAGGTGCCAGTGCCTACCCAAACAATGCACACGGTATATAATAAACTAAACGTACTCAAAAATAAAATTTAAATTTCAGGTTTTGTGCAAATATATAAAAAAAGAAAAAGTAAAGGTATGCATGCATGACGTGTAAGTGTGTGTTTGTGTGGGGGGGGTGTGTGTGTTTGTATGAATGTGTATTTATATGTTTCGATTTGAGTTTATGGATGCGATGCTTTCACGTGGACACTACTCTTTGTAAATAGTATCACATATTCGTCTTTAGAAGTTTTTCTGTTTCCCCGTAATTACGTTTAGATAATTGATTTAAGACTGCTTATATCAGCGTCCAATGTTGTCCTATCTACCATGTCTTTATTCCTACTCTGTGATAATGCCGATATTGATCGATATTAGAAAACCATCGACGTTGACATCGAACTAAAGATATCGATGTACGATAAACATTTGACAGCAAAATATCGATGTTTGCGTTAGCAGATTAAGGTTAATCATTTACGATAATATATCAAATGCGTATTATACCTTGAAACTCCTAATGCCTCTGGAATAGGATAATTCATCTTGAAAATATGTATTTTTGAAACGTATTTATGTATTCCGTAGAATGAGATCGTGTTAAACTCCTAATAATACAGAGTCTTTACGAAATTTGTGGAAACTATATACTGATTACAAAATAAACAATTGCCATGCCAGAGTTTTATGTCCAAAATCAATTTATAACACACCTTACAAGCATGACGTTTGAGCGTTGAAGTTTACAGGTTTTCATAAGCCCTTAAAAAATTTAAATGAATAAGGATATCCTAAATAATTGTAGTTGACAGTTATCTAATCCTTATTTAGTATATCCAACGCTACATGGCCTTTAAGGGTATTTTATTATTTGCATATTTTGTGCTCATTGATGTGTCGATATTATTGACATCAAAACGTCGATGTCTCGATTTTATCGAAATCAAAATGTTTGTTGAATATCGTTCATGTCGATTTTGGCGCGCTTTCATCTTAAATAACTGTCAAATTATACGAACGCCGAAAAAACTTAAGAAATATTAGTTCGTTTTGTTTTTTTCTTATTAAAATAAATATTATTAACTGAGTAATAAATTTAAAGTTAAATTCTATATTATAAATTGTCGGCAGAGGTCTTTCCAGTATGCGGTGCAGCGTCTCCTCTTGTGACAAGTCCAACGAAGATGGACTGTCTTTTTATGAGTATATTTTAACTTTTTATTTAAAAATGACCAATTAACACTTGACTGTATGTTCCACATGATGATAAGTGATACAGTCTAAGATAGTATTGTTAAAGTTTCAAAAGATAATTTGTCTTGTACGATTTCTATACATCGTAGCGGAACAGGTTTTTGCTGTATTAGTATATCTTTGCTGGTAGCCGCAGGATCATTTTGAATACATAAATCGAATTCTGTAATCATTGAAAGTTTGTGGCTTCGATTGAGTAAGGATAAGAATCCTTACTAGCAGAGGTCAAATTTAGGAAATGTGATTTTTAGCCATATTTTAGATATTTCATTTCATTTAAAAAAAAAAGTATATTTTATTAAAGACTTGAGATAAAAAATGTATACTATTAATAATTCAATTGAAATTCTCTTTATATATCTATAAATTGCAATTATACATAGAAGTAATATTAAAAAATACATTTATATATTTATATTATAATCAAAGGTTGAAATGCTGCTGTAGCACCACAAATTACAGTTTATTACAGATCTACAAATATAGTTTTAAAATAACTTGCTTTGGCTTTGTGCTTTGAACTTTTGAAAGCTTTAAGCTGAGATCTACTGTATTTATTTATTTATGTACCAAAGATAATGGGAAATAACAAACAATAAAGAAATCTTATATGTATAGGATGACTTATTTGTAGAAAAAGATTTCTTCCAAAAACCCTTTGATATGAGAGAGAGCTTAGTTGAGAACCAGGTTTTGGAGAACAAAAAAAAATGAACATTAATAAGAAAATGACTATATATGTGTGAATGTATTCATTTATTATGTGTATGTATGTATTTGTATTATCATAAATATTTTTATTTATGTAGATAAGATATGTATGTCTATTTCTATAGTAACACTGCCTACCTTCTCTCTCTTCTTTGACTGTCTCCCTGATTCTAAACTAAAATACAAATCTTTCCTCTTTATAATATTAGTGTAGATGATTATTGCATGCTGTGATTGCCAATTAGTTGGACATATTTAAATGTATTTTAGTCTTTTTGTGTAACTGCTGTTTGCAGTCTAAGAAATAGTTTACCAGTAAAGACCATAACTGAAATTACAGTCAAGTGCTAATCTGGTATCAATAAATAGACACAGGGACTCAGAGAATAAAGCCATAATTGGAAAAAAACTATTAAATCTTTCAGGTTGCCCAGGGAGTTGTTGGTTAGGTCTGGGTGTTTTGAAGTGTTTTCCATCCAGGATGCTTGTTCGAGTGATACAGTAGTGGTCTGTTCAGACCATTTGCCTTTTACACGAGTACTCGCATCTGAATGTGACATAAAACATGTATGTGCAAGCTTTATCCATTGCATATTTTAATTATTATGCAATTCTTATTTATGGAAATGTCGTTCATTTCAAGTTATTCTTTTATATAGATTATCAAATTCTTAAAGACACAATTTTCTTTGCAACCATAGATAGGTTCTTTCGATTTAGAATATTGGGGTATAATAATAAAATCTAACTGCCTCATTCGTCATGAGGTCCTGGGTTCGAGTCTTGGGTCGGGCCAATTCAAAAATCAATAATGTGTTTTCTATTAAGATTTTCTCAATATTTGACTGAAGTTGGGAAGTTGGCGGTGTGATCCACCCCCGTGCCTCGGAGAGCACGTTAAGCCGTCGGTTCTGCGCCTGATCTCGGGATTTCCGTCACATCGGACTATGAGAGTGAAGGAATAGAGAGTGCACTTGTGTACTATGCCTGCCAATCCGTAGTGGAGCAGCGTGATGGGTCTACGCTCTAAAAACCCTCGCTCCTCGGAGCGAGGAGGCCTGTGTCCAGCAGTGGGACGTTAATGAGCTGCTACTTACTATTAAGATTTTCTCAATATTTGCCTGAAGTTGGGATGTTGGCGGTGTGATCCACCCTCGTGCCTCGGAGAGCACGTTAAGCCGTCGGTCCTGCGCCTGATCTCTCTCCGGTCGTATCGGATTGCCGTCACATCGGACTATGAGCGAAGGAATAGAGTGCACTTATGTACTATACCTGCCATTCCGCACTGGAGCAGCGTCGTGAGTCTATGCTTTAAAAACCCTCTCTCCTATGAGTGAGGAAGCCTGTACCCAGCTGTGGGACATTAATGGGCTGCTTACTTACTATAAAAAGTGCGTGCGTACAAAGTACATGTCAGAAGTGAAACTTCTTTGGCAAACAAAATTTTAAGTCTCGTTTGTATTTATACTAAAACTTTACATATCCGAGACTTAGAGGGAGGGGAAAAGGATATTTTAGGAATTTAATTGTCATTGAAATATTAAAGGTGTCGAAAATTAATAAAAATAATTAATTGAAATATTAAATTGCTAAATGACGAATGGCAAATTAAAATGCCACAGGTTATTTGTAAATATTAAAATGACCCATCCTTCAAATGAATTAACATAAAAACGCTGGACATTTTCGTGACACTATCACGCGTTTCAACAGTTTTTACCGTCATGCGCCTAAAGAAGTTGCACTTCAAATAACACTTTTTTTTCATTTAGCTGTAATAACATGATTGTTTTTAATATGAATCGATTTTTTTTACGTCTCATCAACAATGATGTCATTATTATTAATGACTACGTTTTCGGGAGCGGTTTTCTAACACCTGTTTTAATTTTTCTCCGTTCCTTACAGATTTGTATAATCTGCTTGGACAATTATAAAAAAATAATACCACTGAGCAAATTTCAATTGCAAAGCGCGTATGAAAATTTAACTGGGCGTTCTGTACGTATCTTATGGTTAACTTTTGTTTAACTTATTTCTTAATTTCTACAAAATATATTTAAAAAGACAATTAACAAATTTGTACATCTGTAACAAGCCCCTTTGGGACTCACAACTACGCTATACTGTACTGGTTCACTGTACTAAATAAATAAAAATCACCAAAACGGCCTATATGTACCTCCCAGCAGCTGATAACAATCGTACGCGAGTCAATAAGCATTGTGTAACATGGTGGTAGAAAGGTTTCTATCATCAAGCCGGAGGCTCTGCTTTTTCGTGGGCCTCGTAGAGAACCTCCACGAAGGGCGACAAGTGTGTGTGGTACCACAGTAAGGGCCCAGATGAAATATCTGGGCCTTTTACTGGATGGTCGCAGGAGTTTCCGGCCGCATTTTGCATGGCTAGCCACGCGGCTTATCAACACTGCTGTTGCGCTCGGCAGATTGCTGTCTAACCTGGGAGGACCTGGATCGCCCTGCCGGAGACTACGATTCTTCTGGTGGGCGAACCTCCGTGGGAGCTGAGGGCAGAGGTTCCTGTAGCCGTCTACCGACACAGAGTGGCGTCGAGAGCGGTAGAGTCCATGTGCTGATACCGACGAGGTCCAGAGGATCCGAGCTCTGGCTGACCAAACTGTGGTCCAAAAATGAAAGGAGAACTTCGGGTCCCCAGAAGCGGATGTGGTCATTGTGGCGACGATCCGACCTCATCTGGGCTTGGCTTTCCAAAAAGCACGGGTTGCTCTCCTACAGATTGGTGCAGGTTCTGACCGGGCATGGATGCTTCGGAAAGTTTCTGCATTGAATTGGCCGGGAAGAGTCACCCGCTTGACAACAGTGTGGTGCAGCTATCGACCTAACGTATCACGAAGATTGTGCTGAATGAGGACCTCAACGTCATCTCCCGGTGGCGCTGATGGGCGGTGATCTCTCGCTGTGGCGCATTATAGATGATGGCCTCCAATGAGAGGATGTGGACAAAAGTAGGATACTACTTCTGCGAGGCCAGAAGAATGCAGCGGATGATCCCCCTCATCGCCGAAGGAGGCAGGGTACTAGACCACGCGTTTTTACGCGCCTCCTTGCGCTTGCTTGAATCCTCAATTGGACTCATTTTTGGTACCAGGGACAAATGCGAAATTTGAACACCTGGTACCTCACTTGTGGATGAAGAGGGTTCCGCTGGGTTTTAGTGAGATGCGCGGCTCTACTGCCTCGCCGAGACCCACACTCCTGACTCATGGGTTGGAGTTTGTGCATAAAAGCATTTCCCAGCGAAACGAAAAAAAAGCGGCTTTCTCTTTCCATGGTATATATCCATGTCTTTTTCACGTAAAACTCTTTCTATCTGATTGGATGGTAATACAATTATAAAAGGAAAGTAAATTGTTTTGTGAAATGTCGCGGTTATAATTATGAGTAACAAAGGCGGTCGTATCGCTTGGAGCGATCTCCTCAAGACGTCCTTTTAATTTTAGAATACAAACAATAATATAGAGCACGTGCAAAATTGCAAAAACTTTCAGCTACATTATTAATCATAATAATACAAACACTTTTATGTAGTGGCATTAAATAAAAAAAAAACTAAACAAAGTAACAATACAAAACCATGTTTAAAAGAGTTACTTTTAAGTTTCTTGCCGATTTCATCTATGTAAAATCAACTTTCCAAACCGATGATATACTTGTTACTAAAAGACAAAAAGAGCTTTTTAAATCTCGAACAAAGATTATTTTGATTTTGAATAATTTATTATATTAGGTCTGCAAAGAAAGTGCCTTGGAACAAGGACTGTGCATAGAATGTGCCCAAAGATTATTAAAATGTGTGAAGTTTAAAAACAACGCCCTCAAGGCCCATTCAGCATTGATTGAGTTATTGAAAACACGAGAAGTAAGTAACAATTATATATCAAATCTAATCTAAAATCATTGTTCATATTTAGCTTTAAACCACTTATATTTTACTCTTCCATAGTTATAAACTTTTTCCAATATATGACTATACATCTAGAGAAATTTTGAATTATTTAATTGACCAGCAACAAACTCGGGTATCTTTTCCATTGTCGTCATTAAAATATTAGTTTCAATTTATTATATTCATTGCAAATCACGCCAATCTCATAATTATCCAATTCATATTTGATTATATAGTTTATTTTGTATTAGAATATATACAAATATTAAATAAAACGACAAGAGAGCCAGCCTTAGCGCGTTTACTTGTGCCAGCAGTAACGTTTGCCAGCCGTAGTCGCGACATACAAATGGGCCATTTTGGCGCCAAAATTGTTATTCAACTTACGTTTCGATTCCGTGCTGGTAATAAGTGGTCGCCGGGCGGGTGGAATAAGTCAGCGAATGTTTTATTGTTCCTGAGTCGGCATATAGTGAATGTAAGCGTACGAATGGGCTCTCACAATTCTTGTTATATGCAATGTCTTATAAAAACATATTTATTTCATACGAGGTATGACAATTAAGTAATGAGACTGATTTTATTGCCGTGCTTGTAGTAAACCTGTGACCTTGAAATTCAGTTTCTCTTTTTTTCGGCATCTCGCCCCTCTCCATTGATATGTTTACCATCGCTCTAGCTTGTTTAGTTCGCCTTCTGCGTCAAGTTGAGTAGACGTGTGTTTGTAGTGCTCGTCACGAAAATGGATAAACGAAATCAAGAGCAACGCGTCGCGATAAAATTTTGCGCCAGATTGGGCGAAACAGCCTCGGAAACGTACGCTAAAATTGTAAAAGTGTATGGTGATAGTGCTCTTAGTCGTGCCCGGGTGTTTCGATGGCACAAAGAGATTAAGGAGGGGTGTGAAAGCGTGGAAGACGAGGCGCGGAGTGGAAGACTTTTTGATAGGCGGTGGAATCGTCCACAAAGAATTCGTTCCACTGGGAACAACTGTGAATCAAGTCTACTATTGCCAAGTACTCGAAAGATTGCGAAAACGAGTCAACAGGGTGCGCCGAGACTTCGCTCGTAACTGGATCCTTCATCACGACAACGCGCCGTGCCACACCGGCCACAGCATGTCCCAATATTTGGCCTCTAAAGGGATCGCTGTGTTGCAACAGTCACTTTATTCACCCGACATGTCACCCTGTGACTTTTTTATGTTCCCTAAAACAAAATCGGTGGTCAACGGAACCCATTTTGAGTCAATTACGGACATCCAGGTGGCCGTGACGAGGGTACTCGCGGACAGCCGAAGCGTTCCAGAAATGCTACCAAGCATGGAAAACGCGCTGGAATCGCTGTATAGCTGCCCAAGGGGACTACTTTGAAGGGGATAGCAGAGTTGTAGAATAATTTTCAAATATACGGTTTTTATGGAATCAGTCTCATTACTTAATTGTCATACCTCGTAGTTAGAAAGAGGTTAGCCCTTGAATGTAATGTCTCCTGATGATAAACTAAAGTGATGGCGCGCTAACAATATATAATGTACCTTTGATGATTTCTACACAATATTGTACTGCAAAGCTTATTTTTGCAATTAAGGTTGTATGTCCATATTCAATAAATAAATAATATATGAAATATTAATCCTTACGTGAATCGAACCCAGGATTTGCCGTCAAACTAATCCGTTAGTATTACGTTTATGACTACAATTAAGATAATAAATGTTATATTTAGTTTTTGGAATCTTTTCAGTTAAATACACAGCATTTGACACGTATAAAAGAATTTCAAAAGCAACTTAAGTCAAACTTTGTCATGACATTTTTTGCACCTAACTATTGTGATTTACATATCAGAAAAGATACACAGTGTAATTTAGATAAAGGCGAATCAACGATTGAAACCCATGGAGTAAATGATGATGAAATTGATGGAGTGAGTGTTGATGAAACTCATCGAGCAAATGTCAATGAAACCAATGGAGTGAATACTTATGAAACTATTGGAGTTACCGTTGAAGAAAGCGATGAAATGAATGTTGATGAAATTGATGGAGTGAATATTGATGAAACTATTGGAATTATACTTGAAGAAAGCGATGGAATTAATGTTGATGAAAGTGACGGAATGTATGGTGATGAAAGTGATGGACTGAATATTGATGAAACTACTGGAGTTATCGTTGATGACACTAATGGAGGGAATGTTGATGAAATTGCTACAGTGACTGTTGATGAAACTGATGAAGTGAATGTGGATGCCAAGCTGATAGATGACAGTAAAGTAGGATTAACTTCAGCACAAACAAATAGACACCTTGAAGATTTAGATATCTTCCAATACGTCGATGAAAGATTATCAGATGAAATAATAAGGTTGGACACCATGCGTCGGGATGACACGTTACGCAAGACGTTGGCTTGCAACCAAATGGTCACGTTAGAATGTTCAGTTTGTCCCGAAGTATTCACGGACACGGAAGCTCTCAACGGTCACGAGCATGCCACAGTGAGTGAACTAGACAAACGATACTAATTTGTTTTATTCCTGACAAGTAAGCGCTTATCTCTAATCACACCTGATGGTAATTGGTGATACTGTACTGGTAAGAGGTAATTCACGTCTTATGGTTTCAATTATTTTAACTTGAAACATCTGCTGGTAGAAATTGGTAAATAGCCACGGCCAAAGCCTTCCAGTTTAAATCTAGTTAAATTAAAATTCATATTTGAAATTCGAATTTCAGATTCATTCATTCATTTATTTGATTGTTAAATCAGGAATTATTGGATATGCATTTTGAATGTGATAAATTGATTTGTTATATATTGTGTTTAATCGAAATATTTCTATTGTTATCGCAAAAGGAATGCGTCTACTGAATTTCAAGCCGAGCGAAATTTAAGACCTTTATAAGTTAACTGAAATTTTCCACAATCTACGAATTTATATGTGCTTTCAATACCAAGGCCATTTCCAGGATCCATATTCGTTTAATAAATGTTGGGAAGGCTAAGAAAAAAAAGGTAAATACCTAGTCCGGCCATAAGTTCTGTTACAATTAAAAATGTATTTTTTAATGATTAAAATTTACACCTTCCTAGTCTAAAACAAATATTCTATTCGAAATAGCCACCTTTGGCATTTTTATGGCCACGAATTCATGTATTTACGCACGGTTTCCAAAGGAAATTACGCCACTGCTTGCTCTAAAGATTTTTTTAGAGATTCAATATCGCGGCGTGGCTTAGGGCAGGGCCCTTGAAGTGGCTCATGAAAACGGCTGGCGCGTTGAGCAGACTTCTGCCCAACGTCGGCAAGCCGCAGGTAGGGTGCCGTCGCCTGTTCGCAGGCGTGGTACGATCGATGGCCCTGTACGGGGCCCCGATCTGGGCGGGAGATTTGACGCCACGTTCGAAGGCTCTGCTGCGAGGTGCGCAGCGAGTCGTGGCAGTCAGGATCGTCCGAGNCAGGCACTAGAACCCTCATAGAGAGACTTCAATGCTTGAATCAGACTACCGCTCACACCATACGTAGATAACGTTGACCACAACTCATTTCTCACCACTCGATCATAGGCCTTTTCCAAATCTACGAACGCGCAATAAACTTTTTGTTGTGTTTAATCGAAATAATTTCCATTGGTATCGCAAAAGGAATGCGTCTACTGAATTTCAAGCCGAGCGAAATTTAAGACCTTTATCAGTTAACTGAAATTTTCCACAATCTACGAATTTATATGTGCTTTCAATACCATTGCCATTTCCAGGATCCATATTCGTTTAATAAATGTTGGGAAGGCTAAGAAAAAAAAAGGTAAATACCTTGTCCGGCCATAAGTTCTGTTACAATTAAAAATATATTTTTTAATGATTAAAATTTACACCTACATACTTATTAGTCTAAAACAAATATTCTATTCGAAATGGCCACCTTTGGCTTTATTTTGGCCACGATTTTATGTATTTACGCACGGTTTCCAAAGGAAATTACGCCACTGCTTGCTCTAAAGATTTTTTTTAGAGAATCAATATCGCGGCGTGGTTTAGGGCAGGGCTCTTGAAGTGACCATAATTTAAAGTCTAAATGGTTGAGATCTGGGCTAGACGAGGGCGATACTTCTGCTCCTGTAAATCCGGAATTTTAGTTTCAAGCTAGGTTTAGCTTGTTCATGCCATGTAACCAGCTGCAGAGTCCTGGTAGAAAGTCTACGGAGTATTTTTAAACAGTATATGGCTGAGAGGTTTCAGGACACGATCCAAGACTGTATCGTGATAGAATTTGGCTGAAGTTTTCACTCCGTTTTCACAAAAAAATACTTTTGTACCTCCTTGGTAAGACGCCCCACCAAACCACCACTGACGCAGGATGATGACCACGGGGTACTTTTCTGACTATTTGAGCAGCATCTTTAGAACTTTGAGCATACACTTTATCATTTTACTTATTGTAGTGTTCTTCATTGGTGAAATATTTTTCATTGGCGAATAGGATATTTCTGTGCCTTTCACCTGCGTATCGATACAGAAGGAGTTTTGAGCGATCCACTCTCTTTAATTGCAAAGATGGATTTAGAACAAGTCCTGAATATAGACGATAAGCACCGAGCTTCTGGTCTTGTTTTATAATACGCGACAGAGGGCTAGCTGGAATCTTAAAATTTTTTGCTACTTCATGGGGTTTCAACGAATTCTGGCTTTAACAGCATTAACAGCCTTTGTAGTTCTAACAGCCGCCCCGATCATTTCTGGTCCTCGACAGAGGAAGTGTTGTATCTGTTGATAGTACGATATACGAACATACCAAGCTTTTCTGTCTCTGAAATATGACCGACGGCTCCACACACGCTTTGTGCAAGGTAATCACTGCAACCCTATTTTCTTTAACACCCCATTCCAAATTGTATTTGATAATGAACACGAATTAAAACACGTGTTCGTAAATATTCGGAAGTATGCGGAAAATTCTTCTGTCCTGGGGAAGTCTTTTTAATTGTGCGTAGTTATGACTGGCCCATTTACGTATATCGGTCATCCAAAGCCGCCTGGGTCTACCAGGTGCTCTTTTTCCGGACCTCCTGCCCTCTAGGATCAACCGTGGGTACTCAAATAGGGATTCTCTTTGAAAATGTCTTCAACATTATTACATAGCACTTTGTAATTATTCTTTTTTAAGAGGACAAATTATGTAAATAAAGATGAATGCTTAAAGTCACGTTCTCTTACACGCAGTGTCACGGAGAGTGCGATGGAGAGTACAATACACAGTTGGTCCAACACTCTCCCACAACACTGCACTCACTAAACTGGTGAGTGTGTTTTGATACGTTTTCATATAAAATTGTAATATTATTTATTAATGTGAATATTATTTTAAAAATGTAAATACCTGCCATAAGGATGAAGCAATTATTTCAAAATAATATTATTTTGTCCTATTATAGATGTTGCACGCCATTGTATGGTAGATTGTGTGTTGTACACTTGATCTTGCAATAAAATATATTTGACTCTTATACACATCTCGCCCA
>JACTOM010000937.1:2430120-2475280 GCA_015832385.1 Elymnias hypermnestra
TGTACGTACAACAAGTTTTCTAATATATATACGCAGTGAACTGTCATAATGTTAACTGCCTTGAATTTGTTTCTTAGCGACTCTCTTGGACCCATATTGTAAATCGCACGAACGGCCCTTTTCTGCAGCACAAATATGGCATCTACATCAGCAGCATTACCCTAAAGTAGAATACCGTATGTCATAATGCTGTGAAAATAGCTGAAATATACCAGTATGGCAGTATCAACATCTGTCAGACGACGAATCTCTTAGACAGATCACAGAATACCTCGTAGATATTGAGTAATAACTGTACGCCAGCATCGGTAGTCGAGCGACCTCGAGTAAAGCGCGTAGTTTATTCATAATTCTATATAACTATAGTAAAGTAAGTAAGTAACTAGCAGCCCATTAACGTCCCATTGCTGGGCACAGGCCTCCACCCTCATATGAGAGAGGGTTTTTAGAGCATAGACCCACCACGCTGCTCCACTGCGGATTGGCAGGCATAGTACACAAGTGTACTCTCTATTCCTTCACTCTTATAGTCCGACATGAGGGCAATCCGACACGACCGGAGAGAGATCAGGCGCACTATATAACTATAGTATATATACTATTTTACTAATACAATAATTTTATCATCATTTCTTAACGTAATACACATATGATGTCCAATATACCTAAATAACGTTCATAAAATCACCATTATGTCATGTCAACGTAAATTTGATGATCTTTTTATGACCTTATTATAAGGTCCATTTAAGGTTGTGTACCTTTCTATCAAAAGTTTCCGATTTGTAATGTTATTTATTTAGCACTGCCACAGATAGTATTTTGCAAAGTAATATTCGTGAATGTATACTGTTTATTATATGTGCGAGTCCTTTCCAGTGAGGACGATCGATTATGGTATAGTGATTCCTCTCCTGACTGCCCTCGTCCAACAGGTAAATGCAGTTATAAATATTCAGTAACTTACAAAATTTATCTCACGTAACCTTTTTCTAAATACTTGGATGAAATAAAATTTTTGACTTACACATTGGTCAGCTAATACAATGAGAATATGAAAAATAATATGGGGTGGGATGATGCGTAACTATAAATTTGTTTTTCTAATTGTATTAATATGTTTTATTATTAATATTAGTGTTACCGAGGCACCTAGGCTTACATCCAAAAAATCGGGCAGAGAGAATAGAAGATTCATGTAAAAACAAGGCAAACTTCAAAACATTGGATATTGTCAATAAACCTAAACCTCGATACTTGTTCAAAAAAGCGAGTTCTTGTTGCTCGGGAAGTAAAAATAACGAGATTGTATATACCGATACAGAAAGTGAACTTTCATTGGACGAAACAGCTCCTCATAAAGAACATGTTAATACTCCTGGTATGGCATCGAAAACCACTCCTTTAAATATTATTACGGAGCCATTACTAACACAACTACCGGAGTTTAGTATACAAAAAGTTACGTCGAATAACGTTTTCCTACCGGACTATCATTGTGAACATTGCGAATACCGAAGTAAGAAACGCTATAATATTGTAAGACATTTGAAAAATCACATTCAAAAACCCTTCACATGTAAATCGTGTGAGTATGCATGCACAAATAAAACTAATTTATTAAGTCACATGAGAATCCATAGCGATGAGAAACCTTTCTCATGTGATTTATGCAAATATGCATGCAAACGAAAGGGTGATTTAATAAGTCACATTAAAACTCATACAAGCGAGAAACATTTCTCATGCACATTATGTGAGTATACTTGCATAAGTACAAGTGATTTCGTTTCTCACAAGAGTTTTCACACTGGTGAGAAATCTTTCTCGTGTAAATTGTGCAGGTATGCATGCAAAAGTAAAAGTAGTTTATTAAGTCACATGATAATTCACAGCGGTGAGAAACCCTTCTCATGTGATTTATGCGAGTATGCATGCAAACGAAAGAATGAAATTGTTAGTCACATGAAAATGCACACCAGCGATAAACATTTCAAATGCAAAATATGTGCGTATGCATGCAAATATAGGAATAGTTTAGTAAAACACATGAATATTCATACCAATGCAAAAGCTTTCTCATGTAATTTATGCGAGTATGTATGCAGGCGAAAGTGTGACTTACAGATTCACGTGAGCAATCACACCAGTAAGAAACTTTTCTGTTGTAAATTATGCAAGTATATATGCAAAAGTAAAAATATTTTGTTAAATCACATGAGAATCCACAGCGATGAGAAACCATTCTCGTGTGATTTATGCGGGTATGCATGCAAACGAAAGAGTGATCTAATAAAACACATCAAAATTCACACCAGCAAAAAACACTTCTCATGTAATTTATGCGAGTACACATGCAAACATCGAAATAGTTTAGTGAGCCACATGATCGTTCACGCCAGTAAGTAACTTTTCTCGTGTAACTTACGCCAGTTACATACACAAGTAAAAACAAGTTAGTAAATTACATTAGAATGCACGCCGGTGAGAAGCATTTCTCATGTAAGTTAGGAAAGTATATATGCAGGCAAAATAGTTTAATAACGCATAACAGTATGCAAGTAGACTAAAATAATTTTGTCCATCTAATGAGAATATAAATATGAGAAATGTTTCTGTTGTAAAACCCTGCATGAAAATTACTATTAACACAGAAAGAATTTTTGTTTCTGTTATGTATCTGTGAACTTTGTAGTTAGTCTATGATTTGATTCATATGCTTGTATCAGTATAATCTTAACGAAAATAAGTTGTATGTATAATATAAGTAACATAAAAGAATTTTGCAAGTATGTCTTATGTTAGTGATAATAATAAGTTTTTATTCAAGGCAATATTTACCACATTAAGGTCACAGTTTAGTCAAACACAGTATAGGTTTAGTTACATTCGTTAGAAGGGAAGAGTTGTTATGTATCTGTGAACTTTGTAGTTAGTCTATGATAAGTTAGACAATAGACCCTATCCCTACCCAATCGCAGCTTCGGCGCGGGGGGAAGGGGATAGACGCCACAATGGGGTGGTAAAAACGATATGAGTAACAATATTTGATATGTGATAATTAATTAAATTACCTGAAGAATAACTGTATACCCGAAACAAAAGGACATTACAATTTCTTATACATTTTAAAGAGGTCCGTAAATACCTTGTTAGACAAGACTACGTTATCTTTATCAACGTGTTTGCGTCTGGGTGTGAAAACAACAGAGCCCCATCGTTGTAAATGTGGTGAATGGGTGAATCAACTCGGACACCAAGGTCTGTCTTGTCTTCGTAGCGCTGGTTGTCTCCCGAGACACAATGACATCATCAGATGGATCCTTGTCATCATTAACCTGCCGGCTATTTTCGAGTCGATTGGAATTGCACGTGATGGTGGTAAGAGAACTGATGGTATGTCGTTGATGCTTTGGAAAAAAGGAAGGTCGTTGGTGTGTGTTGATACGCTTGTACCATCTCACATTGACGCTGCCTCCAAATCAGCGGGAGGAGCTGAGAACGCAAATATGAGAGCCTTGCTCTAGAATACATATTTGTGCCTTTTGGTGTGGAGATATTGGGACCTTGGGGTCATGAGGCTAAAAGTTTTTTTAAAGAAATTTCATCTCACTTGATAAGGGTACCTTCAAAAATATTCGCGATTAACTTATAATTTAACAAAATTATTAGCAATGTAGACGCTAGTTATTAATCACTCCATATTCCCACGGGATCGATAACCCCTTTACCCTTTAGAAGTTACTGCTTACCTTAATTATAAATAAAAGTGTAAATATGTAAACGTATTTTATTTACTCCTCTGTGTATCGTCAAGTACCTAACCTAGTAAATTTCCCTCTTATGGTTTCTACAAATTATCGCACTACTCTAGACACATAAATCAGGAAAAGTATTAATACAGAATGTCCACATTGACTTGTAGAGTGAGACACTGATTGCTAGCTGGAGTAAAATAAAGATTAACTTAATACCTTTTATTGAAAAGAAAATCGAACCTTCACGGATTGAGATAAAGTACATTTTATAATAACATAGCTGTTACTGTATTAAAATACTATTATTGCTACTTTGATGTTTTTTGTTATTTCAAAGTGTACTTTAAATATAGCGGTTAAGATAGGATTTCGTTTAACATTAGATTTAAGCAAATTATTAATCATAGATAGTACATATATACTAGTTAGCACAAGAGCTATTGCTTATCTATCTATATAAGAGATGTCCTGGTATCTATTGACTCATCACGATGTCTCTGGTTCCATAAGGCGTCGAGACTTGAAACTTAGTAGGAATATTCTACGAATTAGGATTTTACGAAATTCAACCCGCAAGGGGAGTTGCGAGGGTGTTAACACAACTCTGGAACCAAAAAACATTCTACGCAGACGAAGTCGCGGGTTCAGGTAGTTTTCAATAACTGTAAATTACGTTATCATAGGTTTAATAACAAATTTTATCAAGTTATCCTTCTTAATAACCTAGTTTTCTTATCGTCATTTATTGAATTGTAGATTAACCGATTGTATTTTCTTTCTCATTATTTCTTTTTGGCTATCATCCTTTATATATATATCTGTGAATTCCGTTCTGGTTGTCCAATAATCCACCGGCAACACCGTTACGTATTAACCTGATAGTGTTGCCAAGGTTGGACGCCGATAAATTTCCAAGAGTCACGCTAGGAGCTGACCGTATTCGAGAGTCACACTGAGAAGCAATGTTGGAATGTCAGCAGTTCAAACTACGTGTCGCCTACGGTTCAACCTTGGCCTTAGACTGGTTGCATTACAGGGATGTACATATCCTGCTGAAGTGAAAGCAGTACTAATTTAGGCCTCAACCACGTTTAAATAAATTTCGTGTACCCTGCGAGCACATTTTACTTCTAATACCTGGCAGGTGTAAATGCTTCAGTAACTTGTTTTAGAGCCCTAGGCTCCAGTCTTTTAAAGCTTGGTTGGAGTCACGTAACGGCATAATGAACAATGTCGGTTAATCGTGCTTATCCACATTTTTCATGTAAATTTCGTATTATATAATAAGAGGATTTTCTCTCGCTCTATTAGTACTAGCTACTGGTTTTGCAATATCTTAAGCAATTTAGATTAAGCATCACACGTGGTAAAAGTGAAACCATCAAAAATTTTGACTTCTAGTCTAGACAATTCTAGTAGGACAAAAGTGGAGGGGGCACGAAGCAGAGCACAAACAAAACCACGAACATAACAAACACTGTATATTGCTTCCTATCTCATTTTCTCCCATGTTAAATATTATCGTTAGAATTGCCATACTGATTTGTAGAGGGCCACCCCAGTTTGTAGCTGGCCACACTGAAGTAGAAGCAGAGAATCCGCCCGCGTTACAGTCATCTTCGATATAAGTCACTGTCTTTACCTATTATAAATATTGCCGCCATTTTTGATTTGATATCGATAAATAAACTTATTAAGTACCTAGTGTTTCTAATTTATAAAACTTTTTATATCGGCTTCTTTTTCAAAGAAGATTTCACTCCAAAAAATTGCATTGTTATTAAATCCACGGTTGCAAATTATAAGACATGTAAATACATATTCCAATTACCTATTTCAATTCGGACACTTGTTTAATTTATCCGAAGTTTCAATGATTGCATTTCCAGAACAATCCTTAAATACTCTTAAGATAATACTCTTCTGGACACATCTATTGGCCCACCTTAGAGTTTAGGTCTCGATGGCCCCTACCGAAGTATTGCTAGATTGAACAAAAACTATTGATGCAGTTTTAAACCTGGTGCTTTTTACCATCTTTTTCGATCGTAATGTTTTAAATTTGAATTCAGAATACCACGCGACATGGAGCTACGCCTAACAAGTCGAGTATGCGCCTTGATGAAGGCACTTGATTATTCAATAAAAAACATGTTCAATTTAATAAAGGTTTCATTTAATAACGCGTGTGTCATACGATTAGGCATAGAGTCTATCAACCGCTCTATGAAATTTTGGGGGATCATCTCCCATTCCTCTTCTATGGCAGTTTTCAACTCCTGCATCGTCTGGGCAACTGGCTGACGAGCCCTAACAAGTCTTTTTAGCTCGTCCCACATGTGCTCAATGGGGTTCATGTCTGGGCTTCTGGCTGGCCAGTCCATAACTGTGATGTTCACACCCCGAAGATATTCCCTGACGATGCCGGCCGTATGGGCTCTTGCATTATCATGCATAAAAAGGAAATTTGGGCCCACATAGTCCGCGTATGGCATCACGTGAGGTTCTAAGCACTCACGAATGTACCTTTCAGCATTTAATGTTGGCAGCCGTGGTCCCGTAACAATCTCAAGTTGAGTTTTACCGCTCGCGGATATACCGCCCCAGACAGTCCATGAGCCACCGCCATAAGCAACCCTCTCTTCAAAGCAGCATTGTGCAAAACGCTCCCCCTTACGTCGGTAGACCTTCTTCCTTCCATCATTGCCATGTAACACAATTTTAGACTCATCAGAAAAGAGTACACGGCTCCAATGCTGCTGAGTCCAATTTAAATGAGTGCGCGCGAAATGAAGGCGCGCTGTTCGATGGGCTCGCGTTAGTTTGGGGCCATTAGCTGGCTTGTGTGGTACCATATCGCGTTCTTTTAACCTTCTCCGAACTGTTCGAGCGCTCACAGATACTCCGTGGAAGTCGCGAAGTTGGTTTTGTATCTCAATGGAGGTAAGGTGACGATTTCTCAAGCTGGTCGTCACGATGAATCGATCCTGCCTTTCAGTTGTGACCCGAGATCGTGGCCTTCCTTGGCGACGAACAAAGCCGCCAGTCTCTAGGTACCGCGAATAAACATTTCGGACCGCAGATCGACTTAAATTAAGTTGAACACTCACATTTCGTTGGCTGTGTCCCGCCTGGATAAGTGCCACAGCTTGGGCGGCGACTTCAGGCGAAGTATCCATTGATTATTGATAGAACCTTACCTTAATGGTAAGAATAAGTAATGTTTGTTGCAAAACCAATGAGAAAAATCACACTTTCAAGAATTAAATCCGAGTAAACCAATAAAATCAAGTTTTTTTTAGTATTCGATTGTTTGTTAACAACGAACAGGCTCCAAATTGTCTTTTGTTTCTTTAAATTCTGTGTTCGAAATTCAAAAAAAGACTATTGAATGAAATTATGATTGTGCCAGGTTCAAAACTGCATAAAAACTTTTTGCTCGACCTAATATCAAATTTTAGCTAGGACCAAACGAAGCTGAAAATGCAAGGTGGGCCAATAGATGTGTCCAGAAGTATATAACAACAAATAATTTATAATGGCATATATTAATTAGGTGAGGTGACTTTAGCAACACGTAATCAATGGATATTCTCTAAAATAACATATTTATATTTATTAATCAATACATATAAATAAAACTTGTCTTACAATATTTTTTCTAGCGTTCTTCAAGGAGGTACGACGTCGCCAAACTTATTACTTATATATACATAAATTAATAACATCTGAGGTTCATAAGATTTTAACCCATTATATAACAATATACGACGAATATGCCACGGTATTGGTTTTATATATCTTTTTACAGAAATACTGTAAACCAGGGGCGCAAATTAAAAAGTTTCATTGAATAGCTCAGGATATGCATTCTATAATAATTAAACAAAAATAATGATTTCATGATATCAAATAATTAAACTCAGGTATGATTAAGAAAAATATAACTGAATTGATCTTGCTCCATCTAACTCTATTAGAGACATAATTATTTTGAGTCGAATTGAAAGGGCATAGTTTTTTATTCATATTTCTTAACGTGATGTTTTCCACCAATTCATTCGACTTAACTTAATTAAATAATAGTAAGAAAGCAATTATCAACTCTTTTTATCATCAGTGTGATTTCTCATATGTCTAACAAGATAACGTTTATCTTTGCACGAATAATCGCATAATTTACAAGAGAAAGGTTTCTCATTCGTATGATGAATTCTAATGTGACTTGATAATCTACTATTACTTCTGCATGCATAATCGCATTGATTACAAACAAACGGCTTCTCACCGGTGTGAATTCGCATATGCTTATTTAAATCGCCTCTATTTCTGCTCGCATATTTGCATACGTTACATGAGAATGGTTTATCATCTGTGTGAATTCTAGTGTGTTTTGCTAACTCAACCTTATTTCTGCTTGCATAGTCGCATGAGTTACAAGTGAAGAGTTTCTCACCGCTGTGATTTCTAACGTGTCCTATCAAACTACTTCTATGTCGGCATGTGTAATCGCATAATTTACACGAGTAAGGTTTCTCGTTGGTGTGAATTCTCATGTGATTTACTAAATCGCGTTTATTTCTGCTTGAGTATTCGCATAACTCGCAAGAGAAAGGTTTCTCATCGGTGTGTATTCTCATGTGGCTTACTAGCCTACTTCTTCGCCTACATGTGTATTCGCATAGATTGCATGAGAAAGGTTTCTCGCCGGTGTGGATTCTCGTGTGGTTTATTAAATCACTCCTATCTCTCGTTGCATATTCGCATACGTTGCAGGCGAATGGTTTCTCACATGAATGTATTTTCATGTGTTTAACTAAATAACGTTTGTTCTCACTTGCATACTCACATAAATTACATGAAAAAGGTTTCTTTGTTGTATGAATTTTTGTATGTTTAACAAGATTGTTACGTTTACTACATTTATAGTCGCAATGATCACACAAATATTCCTGTGGCGTGTTCTTTTTATTTAATACAACCTTTTGTTTACCACCCTCCGGTAATTCAACAAGTAGTACCTCTAAATCATTATTTAAAGTAATCGTAGCGTTTGTTGTAATAGGATCAACCTGATCTTTAATATGATTATTGTTATTTGGCTGGTATTGGGTCACCAAAGTTGATGCTGAAATAAAATGTTACACGTTATAAAAATTATTACTTTCTATTTATTATCTTTATCCACACAAAAAAGGCAAATTATCCTTCTCCTCCCTATCTGATATTTAACATATTAAAATTAACATTAAATCGTTTGTTGTCATTATAATAATTCTGTAAAAGCAAAAGTAATTCTGTTCTTTACATTTATCGGTGAACCTATTTTAAACAATATCAGATTAAATATACATACATAGTATCACGCCTCATGCTCATAGGGATAGGCAGAGACCACGTCCTTCCATTTGCCACATTCCTTGCATATCTTCTTCGCTTCTTTCATTCTCATTAAACCTTTCATACAAGTTCGTCGGTTCAGAGTACTCTTAACCTGGCCGTTCCTTAAAATGTGCTGGATTTAGTCCAGGAACGTTCGCCTTGGTCTTCCCCTTCCAACTTTCGCATTCACTCTTGGCTCATAAATCCTTTTTGTCAGTCTCCTTTGTTCATTCTCTCTACATGCCCAAACCATCTAAGCATACCTTTCTCAATTTTAGTCACTACGTCTTCTTTTATACCACAACGTTCTCTTATCACACTATTTCTTACTCTGTCACTCAGTTTTAATCCACTCATGCTTCTCAACGCTCTCATCTCTACCGCATTTATTTTACTTTTGTGATTCTTCTGCCATACCCAACTTTCACTACCATACATAAGTGTTGGCACCAACACTCCAGCATGCACAGCCAGTCTAGCCCTTTGAGACACCATCTGGCTATTCATAAAGGCGTGCAGAGCACCATTTACCATATTCCCTGCATTTGCTCTCCTTTCAATATCACTTTCACATGTTCCATCTTTTGTCAATTTAGATCCCAAGTAAACAAATTCTTTCACCTCTTCCACTTGTTCCCCATCTATCAAAATATTGCCATTCATCATAGATTCCTCTCGTTCAAAAAGCCTAACTTTCGCTTTGTTTACATTCACTTTCATTCCTTTCCCTTTCAAACTTTCATTCATAATATTTAGCATCTCCTGTAGCTCATTAGCGGATGACGTAAGTATTACTTGATCATCAGCGTAAAGTAAACATTTGATGAGTAATTCAGACATTCTTAACCCATACATACTTTCTTTGAAATCTGTCAAACAGTTATCCATGAATAGGTTGACCAGCCACGGTGGCGCAACACATCCCTGTCGAACACCTCTTTCGTTTATTCTGACACAAGCACTAGAACCCTCACAGGGAGACTTCAATGCCTGAATCAGATTACCGCTCACCCTATACGTAGATAACGTTGACCACAGCTCATTCCTCACCACTCGATCATAGGCCTTTTCTAAATCTACGAAAGCGCAATAAACTAGATTAAAAATGGAGAAAGGAAAATGAATTTTTTTAAGCTCTGCTTACCTAAAATGTGAGTGTTGTCAGCAAATGAATCCATGTGAGACATTTCATTGGTTTCACTAAAAAGATTAGATGATGGTAAGTGATAATATAGTAACGCATTTACATTAGATATTTCATCTCTTAATTGTTTATAAAAACCATCTAATCAATTTTTTTTATTTGCCAGTAAGTAGCCAAAGCCGAAGCTTCTTCGAGCAATTTCCCAAAATTACCCGTGCCTGGAATTGATCCCGGGACCTATATTAGTGGTACGAGTACACGAATCATTATATAATCGAGGCGAACACATTTATGTAAAAGTACTAGCTGTTCTCACCTGCGTAGGTTCCAATGGTGTAGAAATATGGAGAAATCCGTAGTTTATTGGATTATTAAGATGTCGTTATAAACACGCCAAAAACTATACCAAAATGTTTCTTATGGAAAGGTTCATACATACGTACATGAGAATTATCTACATAAAGACGATCACAAATAAAATATAAGGTGTTCCACAAGGGAGTACTGTAGGCCCACTACTTTTTCTGTTATATATAAATGACCTCCTAATTTATAATATTTACAATGGCATATGATAGTCACCATTCTAGATATACAAACGATACTCACTTCTTCTGTGAAATCAGTGCAAAGTCACTGTATTGCGCTAACTGCATGTCTGACTCTTCGTAGTGCTGTGAAAATGAATAGGGTTATTCTTTACATTGCTTAACTTGGGTTTTACTACTGGGATAACTGTGATACATTACACTGAAAATTTCTACATCTGGGACAAAGTGATTTACTATATTGAAAACATTTTATTTTACAATTGGGATAATATGATTCATTACACTGAAATTTTCTACATCTGGGACAGAGTGATTTACTATATTGAAAACATATTTATTTTACACCTGGGATAATGTGATGCATTACACTGAAAACTTCTACTTCTGGGTTTACGTGATTCTTTCCACTGAAAATCTTTCTGGTTATATCTGGTTACACAAAATAATATATGTCTACTTCGGGAATAGCGTGACACTTAAAAAACTGTTTGTATATCAATGTTTAATGTTTTTAAATAGTTTAAAAACTCACCGTGTCATGGTTGTGACCATTGCATGTGTCTTTATCGCGAAATACTTCGGAGCAAACGGGATACTCCAATTTTATTATATTACCATAATCCATTAGTGATGTATCGTCCAAAGAATGATTATCATCTGTTATATTCTCGTCTTTACATTCAACAAAACCTTCAACTTTTATATTGTAATCATTTTCATTTGTCTCTTCTAATTTAACATTTTCACACACAGTATCGTTATCTTCAGCTTCAATTTTCACCACGTTATTTATAACATCTGTAATGTCTGTCTGTATATCATCATTGTTGTCTTGTATATGTAAGTCGCAATAGTCAGGTGCAATAACTGTCCTAATAATATTAGATTTGAGTTGTTCCTTTATATGGTTTATTTGTGACATGTGTTGCATTGTCATCTAAAAAGTTATAACAGTGAAAATGTAAACGTGCTGAAACTCCATCATTTTTATTTAATAAGCTTTCATATTTTAGAATAAAATTGTAGATTTAAGTGGGAATAATTCATAGGATATAGTGTAAAGGTTATAGATGGAAATAAACAAGTCAATAATAGAGTCCACCATTCAAATTTTGTTATAAAAAGCTTATGATTAGTGTATTGGTAACACAAAGGTATATTTAATAAACTGAACTTTAGACTTAAAGGGATTTTCAACATTTTGTTAAACTATTTTTGATCAAATTGTTTTAGATTAATCAAGTCGATTAATTACAGTATTGACATCTTTAAAATTATTTTTGAGCTTTGATTACATACTGTTCCATGAAGCTTAACTAAATCCATCATCGCTGAACGGGCCAACAAGCTCTTGTTTCTGAATGTATTGAAATTTAACAGTTTCTGAGCACATTCAATACACAGTGTGTCTTTCAGATTAGCTTCTTTACATATCTAAAATAATTTTTGAAATGACCATTACAATATAAGAGGGTAATCTGCTAACACGTAAAAGCATCACACCTCATTCCCATAGGGGTAGGCCGAGACCATGTCTTTCCATATGCCACGATCCTTGCATATCTCCATTTCTATTTTCACTCTCATTAAATCATTCATACAAGTATGTCGGTTTAGAGTACTCTTGACTTGGCCCTTATTTAAAATTGTCCTGGATTTGGTCCAAGAATGTTCGCATTGGTCTTCCCCTTCCAACTTTTCCATTCACTCTTGACTCATAAATCCTTCTTTTCAGTGTCCTTTCATTCATTCTCTCTACATGCCCAAACCATCTGAGAGTACCTTTTTCAATTTTAGTCACTATAACTTCTTTTATATCACAATGTTCTTCCATCACACTATTTCTTATATTGTCACTCAGTTTCAATCCACTCATTTCTCAACACCCCCATCTCTATCACATTTATTTTACTTCTTCTGCCATACCCAACTTTCACCATAATTAAGTGTTGGCACCAACACTCCTCCATGCAAAGCCAATCTGGCCCTTTGAGACATCATTCTATTCATAAAGGCAAGCAGAGCACTATTTACCATACTTCCTGCATTCAGTCTTCTTTCAATATCAATTTTACGTGTTTCATCTTTTGTAACTTTAGATCCCAAGTATACAATTTTTTTCACCTCTTCTAGTTGTTCCCCATCTATCAAAATATTGCCATTCATTGTGGATTCATCTTGTTCAAAAACCATAACTTTTGTTTTGATCACTTTCATTCCTTTCCTTTTTAATGCTTCATTCATAATATTACCATCTCGTGTAGCTCATTAGCAGATGATGCAAGTATTACTTTATCATCAGCGTAAAGTAAACATTTCATGAGTAATTCATTCATTCTTAACCCATACATACTTTCTTTTAAGTCTGTCACACAGTTATTCATGAATAGGTTGAACAGCCATGGTGACGTAACACATCCCTGTTGAATATTAAATATTTTTTATTCAAAAGATTAAAGAGTTCTAAATGGTTAGTAGTCTGGCAGTAACAAATCTACCTCCGATTCAGAAAGTTGAATTCTGTGCGAAGCAACTGGTAAAGTATTCTGTAGTAACCTTTTTAAAATATAGTTTCTGTTGGTTAATTTGTGTGACATTTTGCTTTTGTGTCTAACTGGAATCAAGTCCACTTTTTTCAGTTAAAAAGCCTTTCAATTTGGCACCACCCTGCAGCCATAACTTGACATACGATACACACACACCCAAAAATGAGATGCAATGAAAAATAAGGTTCACTTTAAAAACAATATTTATATGTAACAGAAACTAAGCGAACGTTGAAAAGAATTGTGTACTCACCGAATATCCTGTCAAATTTTTATATGAATCTTCTAATTTATATTTGCTCACTGATATTTATTTTCTTTCTGTGTCTAAACAAATCATGCAAACCTGCAAGAAAATTAGTGTTTTGATTTAATAATTTTATAATAAGCCAGAATATGATAAACCAAACTTTCACATAGAGATAATATTCATTTTTCTTTTATACATAATAACATTTGAACCTTTATGAGCTATTAGCTAACTGCAGTAAAGTATCATTGATTTAAAGTACATTTACAATAATAAAAATGTATGTTACTGTTTTCAAACCACAGTTTATACTCCTTTATTTTTATTTTAACGTATACCCTAATTAATATAATGTTTTAAAGTTCTATTCAATTTATTGGTATATATCAATGGTTTATTAAAGTAATTATCCTTACCATCTTTGAAATTCAGTGTATAATATAATGTATTGTCTATGGTACAATGTATTTACAAGTAGAGAGGTCGATGGTAACCTCGAACTTAAGGTATCGATATATTATAAACATCGACAGAAAAATGTCGATGTTTTCGGTGGCAGGTAAAAGTTTGTTTTATATGTCAAATCTGTATTATACTTTGATACAATATGATCTAAGTTTTTGAAGCCCTTAAGAAATGCAAAGTAATAACTACTCGTATGGCTTACTGCCCAACCGATTTGGATTCGGTCGTTCTGAGATGTGGTCGCTGACTATGGGCCTCATTCGAAAGCTCAGTCACTCAGCGTGCGATGGAGAGGGCTATGCTCGGAATTTCTCTACGTGATCGAACTAGAAATGAAGAGATCCGTAGTAGAACCAAAGTCACCGACATAGTTCTACGAATCGCGAACCTGAAGTGACAATGCGCGGGGCACATAGTCCGAAGGACCGATGGTTGTTGGGCGCCGAAGGTGCTGGAGTAGCGACCCCGCACCGGACGGCGCAGTGTAGGCAGACCTCCGACAAGGTCGACCGATGATATAAAGAGGGTCGCCGGTAGCCGCTGGAGCCAGGCGACGCAAGGTCAGGCCTTGTGGAGGGCATTACCTGAGACCTATGTCCAGCAGTGGACGTCCATCGAAGTGCCTGGAAGAGATTGCTTTAAGCAATAAGGCCGCCCTTGCACATAGTTTAATGTAATATAATAATTTATTGTAAGAATTTGTGTCAACTCAAAATTGTGTGCAATAAAGTATTTTCTCTCTCTCTCTCTCTCTCTCTCTCTCTCCATCGGTTGAAGCGACGACGATCATGGCTTACTTCGATATAAACAATTAAACTTGATAGGTATCTAATCGGCTTGTCGTTATTATTGACAGTAAAGCGTCGTAGCTGTGGATATCAAAACATCGATGTTTTTCAGCTAATTATTGACATCCCTAGTAGACATTAGGACGAGGTTGTATTTTTTTAAAACAGAGACTACTTATTTACCTATTATATGCTATTGATTTAGAAAACACTGATGATTAAATGCTGTGTGTCTTTCTATTGGAAATCGTTAAATATTGTTTCAGGAGCAAATGTTATCGCATTTTATAAGTGAGTACTATTTCATTAAAAACATTTTGTAGGCCACACAGGCAAAAGAATCATTTTCCGTCCTGAACACAGGTATAATAAGATATGGCAATCAATCTTGGATTTGCCTTTACAATTTACATAAGTTTAAGCAATATGCAGAGGGCAATCTTGTATTCGAATCCCCTTAATGCAAATTTAGTAAAAAATATTTTCCAATTTGTAAATTACTTTTTTACCAGGTAAGCGTGCTATCATCTTATTGAACAACCTTATTGACAGTCCTTCCCTTCTATATATAAAATAGAATTACAATTTCATTTAGACATAATAGATATGGCCAACTCACCACTGCTCTTTATATTAAAGGTATACAATATTTTTTAAAAGCCTATGGGGGTTGTAATGTTAACAACAGCTTTGACCTAGTTTTAAAAAATATTTGACTATTTTAAAATGATACATAATGATTGTTACCATCGAAAAATATTTAAATGGTCAGGGTTGTTTGAATATTTTATCATTCACTTTGCGTAATTTAAGTTTTATTTGTTTTGTTATTTTGAATATATAATCTCTAATTCATTATTATATTAGCATTATAATGTTAATTAGTTGCATCCTTTTCGCTTACTTTTTATTTTAGTGAATCTCATACTTGTCTTTAATTTAGAAACTAACAAAAAAGAGAAAAAATGGTTTTTAATTTAAAAAGCATTTGTAAGAGTTCTAGTAGCTAAGCCTGAACCTGTGACTGTGTGGAATGTTTTTGGGTAGCATTTTCATTAATTTAGGCAAATTGTTTTACAAACAAGAAACATATGTATAAATACTTCAAAGAGCTATTTGCTTTCTAGTAAGTAAGTAAGTAGCAGCCCTTTAACGTCCCACTGCTGGGCACAGGCCTCCTCACTCCAAGGAGCGAGGGTTTTTAGAGCATAGACCCACCACACTGCTCCACTGTGGATTGGCAGGCATAGTACACAACAAGTGTACTCTCTATTCCTTCACTCCCATAGTCCGATGTGACAGGAATCCGATACGACCTGAGAGAGATCAGGCGCAGGACCAACGGCTTAACATGCTGTCCGAGGCACGGGGGTAAATCACACCGCCAACCTCCCAACTTCGGGCAAATATTGAGAAAATCTTAATAGAAAATTCAATATTGGTTTTTGAATTGGCCCGACCTGGGACTCGAACCCAGGACCTCATGTCTGTAGTCAAACATGCTAACCACTAGACCAATGAGGCAGTTATTTTTTATTTGCTTTGTATTACTGCATTATTAGTCCTTTTTCAGGCTCTAGATCAGGCCTGCGCAAATGGTGTCGGTAGAATTTTGTCTGGCCCATGAAGCATTGTATATATTATTATAAAAAACACAAATATTAATTCTATAGAAGATTTTTTTAAGGGATTTTGTATCCATAGAAGCAACTTTTTTGAAGCAGTACTTAATTAAATTAAAATTTAATCTTCTAAAAATCTACAATTTTTTACAATCAAGTTAATTTAGTTACAATCAAGTTAATCAAAATAATAATTTATTTATTTATTTATGTATTGATTTGATTATTTAATTATATAATATTTATCTGTTAATTAATGATATATTCTGTAATCTAAAATATACGATCCAACAACCTCAGCAAAAATTATACTTAAAAATAAAAAAAAGCTGTTTGGCTCGACTCTAGATTATCAGTGTAACAAATTTCATTTATATTTGTTAAGTAGTTATGGTATAAATGAATGTGTAACAGATTTACCTTCGCATTTATAATATTATCCCTTATAGGAAATATTGTTACTTTACACCATATTTATTGATGCACTTTGTTCATAAGAACTTTCCTCAGAGATGGTTGTGTTCATGAGGCAGTGGCATTTAAAGAAATGTGAAACAATTCATATGGCACACGACAAAGCACAAAATGTAAATTTTTTAACTTTGAAGTACAGCGTAAAGAGTTTTGCAGTAAAAATACCCTCTTAAAACACTGCAGTATTAGTATTTCAGATGATAATCAAGTTTTTCAAATCATAAATAATAATTTATTTTTATGTTCTATAGGGATTGTTTTTTCGGGCTCTCTATGACACCTATCTGTTTTTTAAAGAATTCCACAAGACCTTATACAATTTATTTGATCAAAAGTCAAAAAAGTTGGCCAAACAGGAACAATTAAAGTCAAAGTGGGAAAAAAAAATACTAATTATTATTTATATGATTGTTGACCTCAGTTCCCCCTGAACTGTAAATTCTATTTTTTTTTAGCATTATATAAGTATTATACGAATTATTAATAATATTTTATTAAAAAAAAAATTAGAATAACTAACTTTAACTAAGAATATATCCTCAGCTTAAGAATTTTTTCTCTTGAGTTGAACAAATATTTTTATGTTTTTAAAACATATTATTAATTACAAATTGCACAAAGTGTTGAGGTGGGTATTATCAGTAGTTTCTCTTGAATTATTAAGAGAAAATACTGATTTTTAAAACTATAATGTCTCTATTATTATTACATATTGCACTTGTAAAAAAGATATACACACACATATTAATAAAAAATACTATTTTTAACACTCATAAAATTTTAAATGTCTTTTTATTATTTAAACTAATTAAAAAACATTTTCAAAAAGTTTTTCAATTTCTACTGCCTTTTGGGAGTGGAACGTAACAATATGTGCTGCTGATAAATAGCAGTATGCCAAAAAATATTTTGTCAAAGTTTTATAGTTGCAAGAACTATAGATTAAAAGATAAAATTTTGTGAATTTCCATTATGTAAAAAAAATCTGACCAAGTTTCACATACCATAAAAGATATAGTTTTTAAATGTGATGTTTGACTTTTTTTAATGTGAAAAATTGAATTTTTAATTTAACACCCCCGTAAAGCCTGTTGCAGTTAGAATTTCGTAAAATCCTTTCTTACCTGACCTGTGCTCTGCCAAAGAAATATTCCTACCAAATTTCGAGTCTAATAGGTAGTCTCTTCACATGTATCAATAGTTAAATTTGAAAACTTATTTGTGCTGTTCTTTATTGTACAGGTTACAAGACAAGATAGAAAACCGACATAAGAGAAAACCTCAAATCTGAGATAATTAATTCTAAATATAACAGAAAGCAGTAATGAGAACATACAGACGGCCATTAATATACATAGTGTTGACGCAAAAAGTGACACAACTGATGTCATAATAGTTACTGTTAATGTTTAAGAATCAAATATGGGGGAGGTAAATGATAAAAATTCTATAAAACAAGAGGTTGTGGATCATACTGTGTGCACAGAAGAAAATACATCACATAATAGTGTATGGTATCAAACAAAGCCTTTAAGTGTATCAAGCAATTTCAAGGGTTTAGTAAAAGATAACTATAGTGATATGCAATCAGAAAGACCTAGTGTTGTTGAAGTGAAAATTGAAAAATCTGATTTTATGTTAGATGAAGATTATATTTTAGAACCTAATATAGATACAACTATTGATAATGGTGTTATAAAAAAAGAAATTGATGAGCATATAGAATGCAAAGATGGGAATATATCAAATGACAGTATGTGGTTTCAGACAAACCCTTTGAATGTATCAAGCAATTTCAAGGATTCAATAAAAGACAACTATTGCGATATGGAATCAGAAAGAACTAGTCTTGTTAAAGTGAAAATTGAAAAACCTGATTTTGTGTTAGATGAAGATAATATTTTAGAACCAAATTTAGATATAACTATTGATAATAGTGTTATAAAAAAAGAAATTGTGGCGCATGTTGAGTGCATGGATGGGAATATATCAAATGACAGTGTATGGTTTCAGACAAACTCTTTGAATGTATCAAGCAATTTCAAGGATTCATTAGAAGACAATTATTGTGATATGCAATCAGAAAGAACTGGTGATGTTGAAGTGAAAATTGAAAAATATGATTTTATGTTAGATGAAGATAATATTTTAGAACCAAATTTAGATATAACTATTGATAATAGTGTTATAAAAAAAGAAATTGTGGAGCATGTTGAGTGCACAGATGGGAATATATCAAATGACAGTGTATGGTTTCAGACAATACCTTTGAGTGTATCAAGCAATATGTTAATGTACTCTAATGAAGCTGTAAAGTTGCTATGTAAAGTTTGTGGTGAAGTATTTTATGATGAAAATACATATAATAATCACAGCCATGAAACGGTGAGTGAGTTTTATAATATTATCTGCTGTCAGACAGTATCAGTATTCATTGAAATATCACAATTCGTAATATAAATAAATATATATTAAATTGTATTGATAATAAGAAGCCAGTGTCTTGTTTTTTGATATGTGTAAAGCATTCGATTATGTTTCGCATAGAATACTTCTTGATAAATGTAATAACTATTGTTTGAGAGGAGTAACCAACGACTGGCTCAAAAGTTATCTTAGTAATAGGAAACAGTGTGTACTAATAAATAGAATAAATAATCATAATGTTAAGGAGACAGTAAGAGTAATAAAAGTAGGTGTACCACAGGGAAGTACATTAGATCCACTTCTATTCTTAATTTACATCAACGATAATTTGCGGACAATTTATCTATAGTAATAATACCTTGTAATAACAATTTAATCAGGCTTCAGCATGATCGTAGTTAAGTCCGTTTAACCAATTTGTTATTGTCCTTTTACAGAATAATATGTTCAGTGTAATCGAAAACAAAGCTTTCTTTATTTATTGATATGAATCTAACATTGGTTCAGAAGGTTGATTCTTTCATGAAGAGTGGGGAAAAACAGTAGTTACCCTTTTTAATATCAGCTTTTTAAATAACATTATGATTGAACCTGGTTATGGCACTGGATACGAATCCAATCATTTCATAATTTACATATTCTTTAACGCACTTTGAGTCAAGAAAATTTTGATTGTGCCAACATTAGAATTCTGACATAATTATTCCTGGATTTCAATCAGTAATACCTTATTACTGAAGTGAAAACTTCTTTAGCATTGTTGTGATTTGAAAGTAGATGTAACGAAAAGGGACAGTAAAAAGAGGCAGACACATAAATGAACAAGATTTAATGTGGGATGGTAAATGATGATACAGTTTAAGATGGTATCTTTTAATTGGTAATAGGTTAGTTATCAAACTTGGTATCACTATGACCATTACTAAAACCTTTTACTAAACGAAGGGGAAATCTTTGAAAGACTTCCAATCTTGTCAGTCGGGTGATGTGGGATTATACAAACTAAATCCCCTTCGGTAGCCATCCTCTGTACCCACCAAATAACTCCTGGTTCTCCGTAGAACGACTACACCGATGGCACTCTCATGACTCCTCCCTGAGAGAATTCCCAGATCAGAGAACCACTATGTATTTAGTGCCCTCTCAGGGTTGCTTCTTGAGTAACAGCGGTGGAAGCACTCGCTAACACCGCGTGCAATCCGAAAGTCCTTTTTTGGGACTATTTCTTAGACTGACGAAAGGCATTCACCGCCACTTCGTCTACCGCCCTGAGCAGGGTTTGCGCTCTGGCGAATCCGCTCTGCATTTTCCGTTTTCTATCGTTACATATTCGCAATGTGAGACCAACACTTTCCAAGTCTCTTCATCTGCTAATATAACTGCAACTATGGCTGACGAGGTAAGATCTGCCCCAAGGTGGGTAACCCAGGCGCTTCTCTCACTGCTCCATACAGGACGCTGCGAGCGTATGTTGAGCGTCATCGCGGTCTCCTCCACAATAGTGACATCTGTATCAGCCTGAAGGTGACGACCATTACTAAAACCTACAATTACCCTCTTGCCGTAATTTTACATCCGTCTCATTGTCTTGAAGACAAAAACTTTGAGGCCTTAGCTCCTCCCATGATGAGTTAAAATGCAACGTTATGTCCTAAGTCTAAACAAATCCAACAAAATGAAAAAGAAAATTCTAATTAATGAACAAAAACAATGAAATTCTTTCCATAATAAATAATTTTGAAGTATTCGTGTTTGTGAAAATAAAATCATATACTCTTTGTTATGAGTAAGCTTTTATAGCACTTTCGATTCAATAAATATTGTTTTGATATTATTTTGAATGTAATACTGATGATGATGATATATGAGAACGACTGGTCAGCCATTTGATAGTCATCTATTTATATCATCATCATGACAATATGATTTATTGCACTAACCTAGCCAGCTTGAGGCGGACCTTTGACTTCCCCATGTATCAATTTTCAGTTAAAAACTTGATTATAATCATAGAAGAGGTACTTTTTTTATATTTTTTGTCAACATAAAAGCATTATAAAGAAATGTCGCCACTTTTCTTTTCTTTTTTATTGCAGAAAGTGCAAATCGTTTAACAATATTATTTTTGTTAACAAATTATTGTTAGCGTGTTTTGTCTGCTTGTTGCATGTTGTTTCTCTTACTCCAACAAACGCGGTGCGGCCGTAAGAAAAGAGCGAGACAAACGCACGACATTGCTTTCGTTTCCTCCGATTTGTACGGCCGCGTATGTCGCTCAGTCGCCTCATGGACGTGAAACAGTTCCCGTGACGTTTCGTTGATTCCATTTCAGATTTCCGTACAAATGAATTGGGGTCTTTTTGTGCCCCCGTTCGGATCACGTGTAATTTTTCGACATTTAGCCCCCCGAGAAGTTTGATATTATATAAGTCGTAGAATAAGAGAGAAAGAGCAGCACAAAGCATAGGGGCGTCGGGTTCTCCGCCGACATCCTCAATAATGGCATCCATAATTTCCATACTGTTGGCGTTCTTGGGTAATGTGGGTGAAATCAAAAGCTTTACTAATGAACTCAGATTATAATGTTCAATCACTCAATGTTCCCGATATCAATGAAATGAAATGAAATTTTTATTTGCTGAACATGGGTGGGTACACAGGTCGAAATAACATATTTGTGCCATCACATTCTACCGTACCTACAGCATGCAAATATTAAGAAAAAATAATAACAATTTATAAGATTTACGTCAGATTTAAATTTGTCTGATTAGATATGTCAGATTTAATTAAAGTACAAAGAGATTATTATAAAATTAGTTATTAAAGCTTCGATTATAAATACGCTTACCAGTGCATATTTTAATTATCAAAAAATTCGGACATAGAATAACATGTTTTTTCACACAACCAACTAAAGAGCCTTTTTTTGAAGGATTGGTTTTCCGTTAGTTTTAAAGAAACTATAATCTTGTTATATATTTTTATGCACATAGCATTTGGTGATTTCAAGCTCTGTGCTAATCGACATCTGGGTAGACAAAGTTGACTGTGTTTCTTCTCTGAGATATGATACTCTGCAAGATCTTCATATTTATTGAAATAGGCCATATACTTATATACGAATAACGCTACTTCATATATATATAAGCAATGCAGAGTTAGTAGATTGTACTTCTTAAAAAGTGGTCTGCAGGACTGGTTTGGTCGTGAGAGAAACATACTTCGTATACACTTTTTCTGTATTATGAATAATTTATTAATCGTCGTCGTCGTCGTCGCTTCAACCGATGGACGTCTACTGCTGGACATAGGTCTCACGTAATGACGTCCACAAGGCCCGGTCTTGTGCCGCCTGGCTCCAGCGGCTACCGGCGACCCTCTTTATGTCGTCGGTCCACCTTGTGGGGGGTCTCCCTACACTGCGCCGCCCGGTGCGGGGTCGCCACTCCAGCACCTTCGGGCCCCAACGTCCATCGGTCCGTCGGACTATGTGCCCCGCCCATTGCCACTTCAGGTTCGCGATTCGTAGGGCTATGTCGGTGACTTTGGTTCTGCTACGGATCTCCTCATTTCTGATTTGATCACGTAGAGAAATTCCGAGCATAGCCCTCTCCATCGCACGCTGAGCGACTCTGAGCTTTCGTATGAGGCCCATAGTCAGCGACCACGTTTCGGAGCCGTAGGTCATCACTGGCAACACGCACTGTTCGAAGAGCTTTGTCTTCAAGCACTGAGGAGTATCGGACGAAAATATCTGGCGTAGTTTCCCGAACGCTGCCCAACCGAGTTGGATTCGGCGGTTGACCTCTTTCTCGAAATTGGACCTACCTAGCTGGACAATGTGTCCCAGGTATGTATATTCGTCTACAATTTCGAGTGCTGAGTTCTCAACGATGACTGGGTGGAGCGGAACATGGATATTGGACATAACTTTCGTCTTATCCATGTTCATTTTTAGGCCCACCTGTCGAGAAGCTCTGCTGAGGTCATCGAGCATTGCATTGAGATCTTCCAGAGTCTCTGCCATAATGACCACGTCGTCGGCAAACCGTAGATGAGTGATGTACTCGCCGTTGATGTTGATGCCCAGTCCGTTCCACTCCATAAGCTTAAACAGGTCCTCCAACGCCGCAGTAAAGAGCTTCGGGGAGATAACATCTCCCTGTCGCACTCCACGCTGCAGTTGGATAGACTCTGTGCTTTGGTCCTGTATACGGACTGACATAGTGGCGTTTTCGTACAAACACTTCAACACGTGTATGTACCGGTGGTCAATTCGGCATCTCTGCAAAGATCTCAACACGGCCCATGTTTCCACCGAATCGAAGGCTTTCTCATAGTCCACGAACGCCAAGCAAAGTGGCCGATTATACTCCTCGGTCTTCTGTATAATCTGCCGCAGCGTAAAGATGTGGTCTATGGTACTAAAGCCTTTTCGGAATCCGGCTTGTTCGGGGGGCTGGAAGTCGTCAAACTTGCGAGCGAGACGATTCGTAATGACCCTCGAGAACAGCTTATAGACATGACTTAGCAGCGCAATAGGTCTATAGTTCTTCAATAAGGTGTTGTCACCTTTCTTGAAGAACAGAACTACCACGCTCCTATGCCACGCCTTTGGCACCGTACCTTCCAGGATGACGGAATTGAACATTCGCTGAAGGACTTTTAGAATGGGTTTTCCACCCGCCTTCAGGAGTTCCGCTGTGATTCCGTCATCACCAGGTGCCTTGCTGTTCTTCATCTGTTTAAGGGCCATACTAATCTCGTACAAGCTGACGTCCGGGATATCTTCGGTATAATGTCGAGTAAGTTTGGCACGAGGATCTTTAGCCAAACTATCAATAGGCTTGCAGGTCGATGTGTATAACTGCCCATAGAAACTCTCAACCTCCCTCCGAATCTCAGGTCCAGATGCAATGAGTTCGCCGTTATGAGTCCTCAGCCGCGTCAACTGGCTCTGACCGATAGACAGATCTTTTGCGAACACTTTAGTGCCTTTGTTGCGTTCGATGGTATCTCGTATACGCTCGGCATTAAAGTGTCGCACATCACGCTTTTGCGATTTAGAGATCTGTCTATTGATCTGCCGGTATGCGGACGCGTCTGCTGCAGACTGCAAGCTCATTGCATGTCTCTGTTCCATGAGATTAAGAGTATGGTCTGAGAATCTCTTGGTTTTCTTTCTACGGGGTTTATAGAATTTCATCCCAACCGTATGGACAGTTTCCACTAGCCTATTGTTTAGCTCGTCCACGGATTCGCAATTCTCGAGGCAAGCGAAGCGGTTTTGCAGCTCCAGTTGGAAGCTCTCGGGGTCTTGGATATGAGCGCGAGTGGGTCGGAGCGTTGACTTCACCAGTCTGTTCCGTTCACGGACAACGTCAATATTCAATGTGCCTCTTACCATACGGTGATCGCTCCCAGTTTTCACTCTATTGATCACAGAGACATCATTGAATATATTTCGCTTCGTAGACATGATGAAGTCAATCTCGTTTCTCGTGGAACCATCGGGACTAAGCCAAGTCCACTTTCGATGTGGCCGTTTCCTGAAAAAGGAGTTCATCATGTAGAGGCCCTCCCTTTCCATGAAATCGGCCAGCATTTGACCTCTCTGGTTCCGTTGCCCGTATCCAAATTGCCCCACTCTCAACTCTGCCCCACTTCGTTCGCCGAGTTTTGCGTTGAAATCTCCCATTACAATATTGTAGTGTGTCCTAGAGGTATGTATGGCTCTTGATATATCCTCATACATAACCTCTACATCATCATCGGGATACGATGATGTGGGTGCGTAAACCTGTATGACCTTCAACGAATACCGTTTGGTAATTCTGAGTATAAGGTACGCTACCCTACTGGACACACTGTTTACTTGGACAATATTGTTAACGAGAGATTTGTGGACGAGGAACCCGACACCACCTTGGGATTGGTGTTCACCCTCCCGGTAGTATAGCAAGTTACCGGATTTGAGAATTATCGTGTCCTCCCCCTCTCTACGGACTTCGGATAATCCCACAATATCCCAGTGTAACTTGCTCATGGCTTCTTCCAGCTCGAAGACTTTTTCGTCGGTCCTCAAAGTGCGTGCGTTGTATGTTGCCAGGTCAAGTCGTCGGGGTTGGCAGCGGAATCTCTTCCGGAGATTCTTAGCACCCCCTGCCCCGCCGTTACCGAAACCGCTGCCAGAGCTTGGAATAGCGGGGCTGCCGGGGACTGGGGGCCGTTGCTGCCTTGTCGTCATCATGTGTGGTTTTGCCAATAATCACCACGCTTGGCAGGCGGGTTGGTGATCGCAGTGCTGACCCTCTCGCACCGATAGCGCTGCTGCCCGTTATCGGTCTGTGACATTTAGGTCAGCAAGGAATGGATATACCGCCATTTATCGGTATGGGAGTTGGATAGGAAAGATTTGGTACGTGGGATAAGAGGAGTTTTGGGGAGCATTAGGGTTAGGTGTAGGACATTACCGCCGCGGACAGAAGAGTGAAGAGCGGTAGTAATAGCTCGAGGCACCCGGGGTCGCTTACCCGCATGCTTAGTTAGTAACCGGACAGATTATTTGACTAAACACCCTCTGAGTAATATATTAATGTCTGAAGAAAATCCCCATATGACTATGCCATAACGCAATACGGAAAAAATATAACCATGATATGCAGCTAATATGGCGTCTAAAGATTCAGTTTGTCTGAGACGACGTAAGGGATAAACAAATTTATTTATTTTTTTACAATTGTCATTAATATGTAATTTCCAATCGCAATGCTGGTCAAAGTTAATACCTAAGAATTTCTAATAAGAATTGTCTAACAATGTCAATAGGTTCATTTTTGTAATTTAAATTAAATATTTTATTGAGTCTCCTTTTTGTCCTAAATTCAATACACTTTGTTTTATTGATATTTATAGTTAAATTATTATTTTCTAACCATTCTATAGTCTTCGTCAACGATTGATTTATATCAAGTTCATATGTTGATTCAGCTTGGCATGGTACAATAATAGTAGTGTCGTCAGCAAAAAGTATAGAAGGGTGTGGTATACATGCAGAGAGGTCATTAACATAAAATAAAAATAACAGAGGCCCTAAAATACTACCCTGTGGTACACCATAACTATTTTCTGCATAATCAGAGTCGTATGTGTTGATATTTGCACCCATTTGTTTATGTATCACGGTTTTTTGTCAATTTAAACAAACTCTTTAATAATAATAGCTAGGAACGTGACAATTTTAATAGTCGACCGCACCAGCGGAACGTCACCCAAGAACTGCCGAAAGACGCGCCGGACTGCCACTTATTGACTTTACCCCACGCCGATAGACCGGTGGCGCCAGCGTTCCACTCTGAGACTATTGCACTCCAACATATAGTTTTCACTTAAAACGTTTTTTAAGCGAAATTTCTTAAGACATGACGGTAAAATTTTGGCAGATGAAACGCGTGATTAGCGTCACGAAGCTGTGCAACGTTTTTAACGCTAATTCTAATATTGATAACATGTGGAATTTTAATTTGCCACTCGTAATTTAATTATTATAATTTTAAAAATAGAATTTCTAATAATTAATTTACAATGATTTTGTATAAACATAAAGTGAGGTATATTTATTTACAAAAAATTACCTGGAATTTTAATTCAATATTCATCTGAGATTTTCCTGTATTATTTTTATTAATAAAAAATTCAAATAATTTTTTATTTTCAGATCGCAATACCAAAAATTGTAACGCGAGAGTGTGAAACACGTAAATATAGAGTATCTGGGAAACGGCGTCCTAAGACATCAACAGAACGTTCACGTGAATCTAGAGAGCGGAAAAGGGCTTTAAAAAAGGCAAGTCAAGCCTTATCAAAAGCTAAACCAAAAACTCCAGCAGAGCGTAGTCGTGACTACAGGGCTCGAAAAAAAGCACGAAAAAATGAACAACTTCGAATGTTAAACGACGCGACGCGGATCACCGTTGAAGTTGAAGTACATCGAGAACAAGAAAATTCTCAACCTTCGACTTCCACTTTACCAAAGAAAGAAAAGAAAACCTCAACAGAACGTTGTCGTGCGTTTAGGGCTAGAAAAAAACTATTGATGAACCTCACCTAACCTGGCCACAATTGTTATTAACAACAACACTTTATAACTATGCAATTGCAATCATTTTTTTGAGAATAATTCAATTTCAACTGAAGTTCCACTGGAAGATATTAGTGAATAGCCAGATGGTGTCTCAAAGGGCCAGAATGGCTGTGCATGCAGGAGTGTCGGTGCCAACACTTATGTATGGTACTGAAAGTTGGTTATGGCAGAAGAATCACAAAAGTAAAATAAATGCGGTAGAGATGATGAATGGGTTAAGAATGAATGAATTATTCTACGCTGATGATTAAGTAATACTTGCATCATCTGCTATAGGGCTACAGGAGATGGTAAATATTATAAATAAAGCTTTGAAAGGGAAAGGAATGAAAGTGATGTAAACAAAACGAAAGTTATGCTTTTTGAAAGAGATGAATCTATGATGNAAAGTTATGCTTTTTGAACGAGATGAATCTATGATGAATGGCAATGTTTTGATAGATGGGGAACAAGTGGAGGAGATGAAAGAATTTTTATACTTGGGACCTAAATTTACAAAAGATGGAACATGTGAATGTGATATTAAAAGAGGAGTGAATGCAGAGAATATGGTAAATGGTGCTCGGTGCGCCTTTATGAATAGCCGGATGATGTCGCAAAGGGCCAGACTGGCTATGCATGCAGGAGTGTTGGTGCCAACACTTATGTATGGTAGTGAAAGTTGGGTATGGCAGAAGAATCACAAAAGTAAAATAAATGCGGTAGAGATGAGAGCGTTGAGAAGCATGAGTGGATTAAAACTGAGTGACAGAGTAAGAAATAGTGTGATAAGAGAACGTTGTGGTATAAAAGAAGACGTAGTGACTAAAATTGAGAAAGGTATGCTTAGATGGTTTGGGCATGTAGAGAGAATGAATGAAAGGAGACTGACAAAAAGGATTTATGAGTCAAGAGTGAATGCGAAAGTTGGAAGAGGAAGACCGGGACATTTTAAACAAGGGCCAGGTCAAGAGTACTCTAAACCGAAGAACTTGTATGCAAGGTTTAATGAGAATGAAAGAAGCGAAGGAGATATGCAAGGATCGTGGCAAGTGGAAGGATGTGGTCTCTGCCTACACCTATGGGAATGAGGCGTGATGCTATGTATGTATGATATTAGTGAAGGAAGTCTAACTGCTCAACAACACGCTGTTATGTGACCAGGATCAATATCTTTGCATTGCACCTGGAGACCAAAACATTCCACCAAGCTTACTGTTCGATGAACATGCAGAAGAAGCTTTAATTTCCGTCAATATATATGATAAGATCTGGTCGATGTCTACGGATCGGAAACTTGGTCGCTGACTATGAGCCCCATTTAAAAGTTCAAAGTCACACAGCGTGCGATGGAGGCTATGCTTGGAGTTTCTCTACGCGATCAAATCAGAAATCAAGAGATCCGTAGAAGAACCAAAGTCAGCGACATAGCCGAAGAATCACGAAGCTGAAGTGGCAATGGGCACATAGTCACATAGTCCGACGAACCGATGGAGTCCCAAGAGGCTAGGCTTTGTCCAGCAGTGGACATCCATCGGTTGCAGATGAAGGAAAATTAAGCGATTGAGAGAGACATGTTGGTAAAGATATAACAGTCGCTCGACGATGAATCGAAGACGAACATTACAAACATAAATATATTAATAATATAAATCGAAACATAGTGGCAGTTGAAATTTCAATGGAAGTTGCTGGCTTAGAAAAAACTACTTTAATTAACAGTAAGGTGCGCGATGTACTTAAACAAATTAGTAAATGATTTAGTGTCTATCATACAGTGCTAAAAATTAATTCTGTTCGAAAAAGAGGATTGAATTTCAGCATCGTGTCAAGAATATATATATCGGAGCAATTACATAATTTACTTAGTAAATTAAGAAATTAGTCTTAAATTTAAAATCATTTTCTTAAAATTAGTATCATTATTTGGTGTATCTACCTTTACTTCTATAGGCTAGCTCCCCACTCTTAGACTATAAATGTGAGTGATCATTGTTTCTCGACACATTCCGCCGTGAGTAGCCGAACGGAGCGGAGCTCCATACTATTGTTATTTTTGTGTGTTTAAATTAAATGCAATAAATTGTTTAATTAAACGCAACCAAGTTATTATTTGTCGTCACTATGCAGGATTACGAGAATAATATGCTCATAGTTTTAACTATTTTTTTTTTTAAATTGGATAATCTCATCACAATAAAAGTCAATAATCAAACTAAAATATTCTTTAATTCCAGTAAGCTCTATAAACTTTCTAGTCAATGAATCTACCACTGGTTCAGAAGGTAGGTACTACTGAGAAGAAGCGGCCTGTCAGGGTTTCGCACGGGTAGACTTAAATAGGTACAGATATTTAAGTTATAGACATGATAATTAAAACTACCATTAAATGACAAATATTATGAAAAAGTCCATTGCTTAAGGCAGAAGAATTATGAACTAGATTCTTCTGCCGCACTGCCCCTCTCTCGTCCAGTTACTCAATGCGCTGCGTGGCGGCCGCCGCCGGCATGTATTTTTATTTTAATTTCATGATATCTTTTGAATGCACTATCCGATTTCAATAATTCAAAAAGTAACCATTAGGTATTGAGACAGGCTTGAATAGTAAAATATTTATTTGGATAAAAATGTATAAATGGTATGGCTGACACTGTCTGATTTTGATCGGCATTTCTATCAATTTGTTAAATGTAGAAAAGTAGTTATAGTCAAAGGCAAAGTCAAAATATCTTTATTCAAGTAGGCCTATTACAGCACTTTTGAATCGTCAAATATCGTTTTTTTTTTCTATTTATTATTTAAATGAATGACTGATGATAACATAAAAGAACGACTTACAATCTAAAGTTACGAGGGTTCCTTCGCGCCCTGATCTGAGAAGAGCCCACAACAAACTCAGTCGGGTGTACGTTTTTTTTTTTTTTGTTATCATCATTACAATATTTAATTTAAAAATATTCTATATCTATATATATATAGAGCAATTCATTCACTCCCACGCTTTTTTGTCTTCTAAGTATTCTTTCAAATTATAGAATGATTTCTCAATTAGTTTTCTTTTAATAAAAGATTTAAATTTATTAAGAGACATTTTTGTAACTTCTTCTGGGAGTTTGTTATAGAACCGTATACAGTTACCCTTGAATGACTTGTCAATTTTATGTAGCCTACTAGAATTTACAGCAATTTTATTTCCATTTCTTAAGTTATATGAGGTGCATTCACTTTTCTTCCTAAAAGAGTCAATATTTTTATGGACGTACAACAAGTTTTCTAATATATATACGCCGTGAACTGTCATTATTTTTACTGCTCTGAATTTGTTTCTTAGCGACTCTCTTGGACCCATATTGTAGATCGCACGAACGGCCCTTTTCTGCAGCACAAATATTGCATCTATATCAGCAGCATTACCCCAAAGTAAAATGCCATATGACATAATGCTGTGAAAATAACTGAAATAGACCAGCCTGGCAGTTTCAACGTCCGTAAGACGGCGAATTCTTTTAACCGCGTAAGCCGCAGAGCTGAGCCTGTTCGATAGACCTCTTATATGGGGCCCCCACTGTAGTTTACAATCTAAAGTAATGCCTAGAAAAACGGTACTATCTACCAGATCAAGTTCCTCATTATTAAGTTTAACAATGGTTCTCACTTGCTTTACGTTTGGTAATGTGAATTTAATACATTTTGTTTTTTTCCCGTTCAGTAATAAGTTGTTTGCTTCAAACCATTGTACTACTTTATTGAGCGAATTGTTTACCTCGTCAAAATCTGTTTGTTGTCGATTAACTTTGAATATTAGAGAAGTGTCATCAGCAAACAAAACTATCTCATGACCGTCCTTGACAAAATAAGGAAGGTCATTAATGTAAATGAGGAACAGAAATGGTCCTAATATGGAACCCTGTGGAACACCTAGTTTCGTTACAGACCCTTCTGAAAGTTTTCCATTAACACAGACCTTTTGTGTTCTATTAGTTAAATAGGAACTCATCAGGTCTAATGCAGCGTCTGTGATGCCATAGTGACGTAATTTCCCGATCAGAGTTTCATACTGGACACAATCAAAGGCCTTAGACAAATCACAGAAAACACCAAGCGCGTCTCGTGATTCCTCCCAGGCCTCGTAAATATTATGTAATAACTGTACACCAGCATCGGTTGTTGAACGAGCTCGCGTAAATCCAAATTGCTTACTGTGTAATAGATTATATTTTTGAAAATGTTGTAGCAATTGGTTCAATATCATTTTTTCGAATACTTTACTGAAAGTCGGAAGAACCGATATTGGTCTAAAGTTAGAGGGGTCTGAAGTACTGCCCGACTTAAACATTGGTATAATTTTACTGTACTTCATTAAGTCAGGAAATATACCCCAATCTACACAGTTATTAAAAATTTCAGCCATGTCGTCTGCAAGGATGTCAATTAATGATCTTGCTAGGTTAACAGATAGACCCCATAAATCATTTGTTTTCTTATTATTGATTAAATTAAATGACTTAATAACGTCCGAGCTATTGACATGGTGGAATTTGAAAATATTATAACATTGAGGCACACTACAAGCCAGCCAAGAGAGAGCAGTGGATGGTGATGAGTTCAGAGATTTAGTCGTCGAGATAGGAGCGCTAGTGAAGAATTCTTCAAATTCATTAGCAACTTCTGAATCCAATGTAATGTTCTTATTGTCTATCTTAAGATTGAATTCATTAAAGCGCGAGGATGCTTTTCCTGTTTCTTCATTGATGATCCTCCATGTTGTTTTAATTATATTACTGCTATTTTTAATTCTAGATTTAATGTATTGCGATTTTGCTAAAACACATTTCTTTTTAAATTCTTTAGAAAATGATCTTACATAATCTCTGAATTCATCACTAGTGTTATATTGACGCTTGTCATACAGCTCATATAACTTTTGTCTACTTTTGTGTAGATCAACTGTTGCCCATTCACTGAATGCCAATGTGTCAGTACACATGGCCGATTTACTCTTAAATATAGAATTAAAAATTTTATTAAATTTGTTAAAAAAACGGTTGTATACTTCATTGGGATTCAGAGAATTCAATAAAGAAGAAGAATTCCAGTTTAGTATTAGGTTTGATCTCATTCGCTCTATACGCTCAGTAGTGATTGGGACATAAGTGATTTTACGTTTTTTCACTGTTTTATTTACGGTTGGAAAGCGAATGAGTTGGCCACAGTGATCAGAATCTAAATTAGAAATTATCTTTTTGACAGTTGGTTTTATATCTGTAAATATATTGTCTATGCAAGTAGCACTAGTTGAAGATATTCTTGTAGGCTCCATAAACATATTTGTTAAATTGTATGTACTGAATAAATTTAATAATTTCATGCTTGAAGAGCTACATTCCAATATATTTATGTTAAAGTCACCACAGACTATTAGATTTTTATGTGTGTTTGATATTGTAAACAGTACTTGGTCCATTAAATTTTCAAATTTTTCAAAGCTTGACAAGGGTGGTCTATAGACAGTTACTATAATAAATTGCTCTAATTCAATAGAGGCTAGCTCTATTGTCCGTTCAACAGATAGGCTCACTATATCTCTCCTTTCTTTATACTTTAAAGATTTGTTAATTAGGATTAAGGAGCCCCCATGAATAGATGACTCTCTGTTGAATGAACTACCAACCTGGTAATTACCAAAATTAAATACATATTCATTACTTTTCAACCAATGCTCTGTAATACACAAAATATTAATATTTAAGTTATTCAAGAATAATTCAATCTCTAAGTCTTTGCCTTTAATACATTGGATATTTTGGTGTACCAGGCTGATATAGTTATTATTTGAAATTTTTACATTTGTATGCTTTGAGTCCAGCATATGGCAATTCTTATTATAATTATTATTGTTTTTGCAAGAGAAGTTCCCTGTTGTCTTATTATCTAGTTTAAAATAAAATTACTTGGATTATTATCCAAGGAGATGTCAGTTGTAAAATCATGCTCAATAAAAGCATGTCTACTAGCCAGGTTATTGGCTAAGGTTATAAATAAATATGATAACGAAATAGTTATCTGTCTTTTATAATTATTTGATAGGCTAAACCTATCTTTGTAAAAATTATAATAAGCATTAGCACACTTGCTAAAGTCAATAATATGAAATTTATTATTAAATGTACATAAATTGTACATAGTCATATTTAACTTATACCTAAGTGAATTTTCATTAGTAGGCAAATTCTGACAGTATGGTAATGTGTACACAATAATATTTTTTACATTTAATTTATTTAATCTTTCAAAACAATTTATCAAGTCCTGTTTATTTAAGTTGCCTCTGTTTCCCAAGAGGATAATGATATTTGTGTCACAGTCATAGGATTCTTTATTTTTATTAATTGTTTCTACTGTTGACACTAAGTTTGAATTGTGGACACAATAATTGAAGGTGGTGTGCCCATCTAAATGTGAGTTTAGTAATATGCCCATATTACTACCAATTTCATCGGTGTACATGAATGTTTTAGTTGTCCTTTTGTGACAACTCAAGGTCCGGCTTAAGGAACTATTATTTCTATTTTTGGAGACACTGACACCCAAGTAGCTTGGTTTTGTTTCTTCAGGATATACCACAGACCCCCTATGACTACCCACATTGACACTGTTGCATTGGAAAGTATTGTTTGCAGTTGAATCTAGTATATCAACAGGTGTCTGTGTATATGTTGAAATCAAGTGAGACACAGATTTGTCATATTTTTGTTTTAATATATTTAAAGATGTTTGTAACCGTGCTATTTGGGTTTCCAGTATCTGTGTGTCTGTTTCATAAGTCATTCTATTATTCGTGACTTGTCTTGAATATTCATCTTGAATATTCATTATAGTGACGTAACTACAATAGTTATTAAAATCGGTCCAGTACTTTTGAGTTTATTCGTTACATACAAAAATACAAGTCTTTCCTCTTTATAATATTAGCGTAGATTAACATTAAAACAAAAATACACAAAATAAGAGAAGTTTAAATTTATAGAAATACACTGCGTTGTTTTGCAGAGAAGCCTGATTAATCAACAGAAATAACTTAAAAGACAATAACTGGTAGCTGAGGTGGATTAAACTGAGAACAGCACTAACTTCTACCATACATAACCAAAAGATTAGTCAAAACTGAAGGCGAAAATGTATGATCTAAAACCTATGCCGCTTTTAAAAAAAGATTAATAATTTCATACAAACTATAGTTATTCTTGTATTATATATATTGACACTCGTGTCATTAATTGAAAGTACATTAAAAAAAAGAACTGCCTTCAAAACCAACTGTCACTGTCAATATATAAAAATGGGAAGAGTAAAAATGGCGAACGCGCCAAAAATAAAATAAAATATAACTTCATTAACATGAAGATACAACGAAGTTGTTAAAACACTAATAAACGTTTGTAAGACTTTAATATAATGTTAGCGCTTTTATTGAAGTGCTCCAAGGACAATGGAAAATGACTTCGACATTAACACAGAAAACACGTCGTTGGCGGAATAATTGGGCCTGATTGGCACCAATAAAGGCCATAAATTAAAGAAGAAGAAGAATATATAAAAATGCTCTAAAAAGTAAAAAATTAGAGAGCATGTTAAGCCGTTGGTTCTGTGCCTGATCTCTCTTCGGCTGTGTCCGATTTCTGTCACATCGGGTTGTGAGAGTGAAACATTAGAGAGTGCGCTTGTGTACTATGACTGTGAAGCAGCGTGGTGGGACTATGCTAACATCTCTAACAACTCCCTCTCCTATGAGTAAGGAGGCCTGTGCCCAGCTGTGGAACGATAATGGACTGCTACTTACAAACTTAATTTTTCTTAGTAAAAACAGGCGGAATGAATTAAGCAAAGGGTAATCAATCAATCTGATAAATTCGACGGCCTCGCTGGGGCAGTGGTGCGAGTACTCACCTTGCTAACAGAGATCCCGGGTTCGATCCCCGGTAGGATTTTGGACCAAGTTACCACCCTACCAGTAAAAAGAAAGAAATTTGTGTTCCGGTACAATGCTGTGTAGAAACCGTAAGGGGTATATCGCCTCTTACTATCAGGTGATGATACAGTCTAGCTCTAGATCCCAGTTAAGCGCTAAACTGTCAGCAATAACAAAAAATCTGGCAGTTAATCCTTGAATTGGCTAAACCATAATATTCAGATACATTCAACTAATTGTAAATAATTTTAGGGTGAAGTATCGATTCAATAGTACATATCGATCTAATGAATTCGTCCTGAAATCGATTAATAAAATTCAGATCGCTTAGGGATGATCGATGTTAGAAAAACATTGATGGTAACCTCGAAACTAAAGGTCGATATACGATAAACTTCGTCGACAAAACATCGATGTTTTCGGTAGCACATAAAACTGTTTATTCTATATGTCAAATGTTACAAATATATTAATATGCTCTAAAAAGTAAGAAATAATTGCGTATTCTTCTATAGTGTTCTTCGTATTCTTATATTCGGAGTCGGTGTCAGCCAAGGTAGATGTTCCCCGCATGTCCACTTGGCAGCACCCATGTCTCTTCCACCTGTAGCTATATATGTAGGTGCCTCGGCCTAGAATAGAATAGAAAGAATTTTTAGTGAATCTGAAGTAAACGTGTTGCAATGCAGCAACAAACGTAAGCTCATTGCTATTTGATTACAGACACTTATATTTTCTGCCATAAACCGCACCCTTAGTGTAAGCCGTTGAGGAGATCCATTGATCTTCATATTTAACTACGACTAGCACTTGACCATACTGAAGTTACGGTAGGCAACTCAAATATCTGGATAACCTATAGAAGATTCTGCCAAGTATCGTTCATTTGCTCATAAGAATTGATGAGTTCCGTCACTTTGTCATGGATTCCATCATCAAAACCTAACCAAACTATCACAAAATAACCCTTGAAGTATATCCTTTCCAATAAAAAAAGAATCATCGAAATCGGTTGGCGTGATCTTGAGTTATTCGTCCATTTATTGCGCACATCCTTAATGCAAATTTAAGACTTATCCGGTTTTCTCATGAATGCCATCATCAGAACTGGATTTAAAAATAATGGGACCCTATGACGAGCACCACCTTTCTTTAAAAAAAAAACATCAAGATCGGTCCACCCAGTCGGGAGATATGAGGTAACAAACATACAGACGTACAGACAAATTGATAACCTCCTCCTTTTTTTGAAGTCTGTTAAAAAGGCTAATAAACCTTGTGTAATGTGTATTTTTGAAACGTATTATTTATTCTGTAGAATGAGACCTCGTTAACTTATAAACTCCTAATTATACAGATTATAATTGTTCCTCCTCATTATAACATTTATGGAACCTATATACTGATTTCAAATAACATTTGCCATGTTTGTTAGTTTGTTTTATGTTCATAATCAATTCGTACCACACCTTACGTTCCCGGGGGCGCTTCTGATTCTTCCTTTTCAGGTGATGTTTCTGCGATAACGTCGCTCCAAGCCGAGGCTCGGTCTCGCAGGAGACGCCCTTGGAGCGGCGTTTCCCCGGAGAGCGAGCCCTTTTCAGGGCTCGCACTCGAAATGTGGCGGCCTCCATAAGAGCCTGTCCTCCTTCCGGTTACGCTGTAAAAGCCAGTAAGGCTAACAGCTAAACACAGTCCGAACAAAAAAAAACCTTACAATCATCACGCGAGCGTTGAAGTTGACAGTTTTTTTAAAGAAATGTAAAGTAATAACTATTCGTGTAGCTTGCTTCGATATAAATAATTGAACTTGATAGATATTTAATCAATGTGTCTTTGTTATTGACATTAAAAAGTCGATGTTTTCGAAATCAACACATCGATGTTTTTCAGCTAAATATCGATCATCTCTAGTTGACATTAGAGTCAAGGTAGTATTTTTTAAAATCGAGACTACTTATTTAACTATTAAATGCTATTGATTTAGAAAACTAATCAAAATCAGTATATAGTTATTATTTATGTAGAAAACATTGATGATTAAATGCTGTGTGCTGTTCTGTAAGAAATCGTCAAATATTGTTTCAGAAGCAAATGTTATCGCATTTTATAAGTGAGTACAATTTGATTAAAATCACTTTCAGGCTACACAATTTATAGAATCGTTTGCCATCCTGACCAATATAATAACTTATGGTAATCAATCTTGGATTTGCCTTTACATAAGTTCAAGCTACATGCAAAGAGTATCAAAGGTGTCGCCAGCGCAATGGTACCAATACTAGATTTATTAGTAGAAGTCTTGTATTCGAATCCCCTGAGTGCAAATTTAGAAAAGTACATTTTTTCCAATTTGTAAAATAACTCAAGTATGCTTGCTATCATCTTATTGAGTAAGCCTTATTGACAGTCCTTCCCTTTTATCTAAAATAGAGCTAAGTTTAGCTCGTTTAGAATACTATTACCAATTTCTAGTTCCATTTAGACATAATAGATATTTTATTTTATTTTTATTTGGGAAACAAAAAATTTACTTATAGACTAACATAGGTATTCACTTAAAACTAGCACATACATCAGTAAAGTTTCCAATAACAACTAAAACATAGTATTGTTGTGCACTTACATCAACAATTCTTTCTTTTTTTACTCTTTACTTAACAGGTAAGATTTAATATTTCTCTTGACTGTGGACTTTCCATCATTAAATATCTCTATATCACTTAGGTTATTGAACATTTCCCAAGAATGTATAACAAATGAGTTTTTAGCATAATTAGTATTACAAAAAGGAACACTAAATATTTTTTTGATACATGTACAGTCTTCCAATTCAGAATTATGTATAAAACATTAAATCTCTCTCCGTTCAACAATATGGAGCAAAATTACCACTGCTCTTTGTATTAAAGAATACAACAATATTTTTATGTAATGTTGCCAACAGCTGAGACCTATTTTCAAATAATATTCATTATTTTAAAAAGATACTTTCAAATTACTATCTAAAAGTATTAAAATGGTCAGGGTTGGTCTTACTATTGATCATTCAGTTTGCATAATTTAAGTTTTATTTATTTTCTTATTTTAAATGTATAATTTGTAAGACTGCCTCATTGGTCTAGTGTTTAGCATGTTCTACACAACTACAGACATGAGATCCTGGGTTTGAGTCCAGGGTCAGGTCCATAAATAATCAATATTGAGGTATATATTAATATTTTCTTAATATTTGCCCGAAGTTTGGAAGTTGGCTATGTGCTCTATCCCATGCCTCCAAGAGCATGTTAAGCTGTCGGTCCTGCTCCTAATCTTCTCCGAAAGAGTTGGATTCCTGTCACATCATACCATGAGAGTGCACTTGTGTACTATGCCTGCCAATCGGCAGTAGAGCAGCATGGTGGGTCTATGCTCAAAAACCCTCTCATATTAGTTAAGAGGCCTGTGCCCAGCAGTGGGATGTTAATGGGCTGCTACTTATCCTTTTTTTTTAATGTCTATTTTATTATCGTTATAGTGTTAGTTAGTTGCATTGGTTTTGCTTACTTGTTATTTTAGTGAATGTTAGTGCATGTCTTTAATTTAGGACAAAAGAGAGAATAGATGTATTTTAGTTTAAGAAGTATTTGTACAAGTTTTATCAAAAACTAAACCTGAAACTTATTTGTGCTTCTCTTTATTGTATCCCTTACAGGTAACAATACAAGATAGAACACAGATAAAGGACATAAGAGAACAATGCAAATCTGATATAGTTAAGATTACATGTGATGTAATGAAAGCAAAAATGATGACATACAGACAGCTATTAATATACATACTGCAACTGATGCAAAAAGTGACACAACTAATGTCATAACATTATTGAATGTTTAAGGATCAAATATGGAGGATATAAATGATGATAATTTTATAAAACAAGAGGTTATGGATGATATTGTGTGCAAAGAAGAAAACACATCACATAATAGTGTATGGTTTCAGACAAAGCCTTTGAGTGTATTAAGCAATTTCAAGGATTTAATAGAAGACAACTATAGTGTTATGCAATCAGAAAAAACTAGTGTTGTTGTAGTGAAAATTGAAAAATGTGATTCTATGTTAGGTGAAGATAATATTTTAGAACCAAATATAGATATAACTATTGATAATAGTGTTATAAAAAAAGAAATTGAGGGCAAAGATGGGAATATATCACATGACAGTGTATGGCTTCAGACAAAGCCTTTGAATGTATCAAGCAATATGTTGATGAATTCTGATGAAGCTGTTCAGTTGCTATGTAAAGTTTGTGGTGAAGTATTTTATGATGAAAATACATACAATAATCATAGTCATGAAACGGTGAGTGAGTTTTATAATATTAATTGTTGTCAGTTGGTATCAGTATTCATTGAACTATTATAACTCATAATATGTTAAGTGCAATTAAAAACAAAGATTTCTTTATTTAAATAGGCATAAAAGCTCTACTGAATAATCAAGTCTGTCTGATGGTAATGAATCTAATATTAATTCAGAAGGTTGATTCTTTGATGAAGATACTGGGGAAAAACTCAGTAGTTACTCTTTTTACCATTGGCTTTTAAAATAATGACCCTTTACATACAATATGATTGAACCTGGTTATGAAACTGGATACAAATCCAAGCATTTCTATAATTTACATATTCTCTAACACTTTGAATGAAGAAAATGTTAATTGTGCCAGCAAAACAGTTAAATGAAATTTTGTAACATCCTGAATATATATGTCGGAGTGCAAATAGTCTGTCGATCGCTGACGCCATCTGTCTATCGGGGCAGAGTCAATAAGTGGAAGTCTGGCGCGTCTCTCGGGAGACGGTCCGCCGGAGCGGTCGACTATTCAATCTGTCGCGTTCCTTGCTATTATTATTAATGAGTTTGTGTAAATTGATATCGGGAACATTAAGTGATTGAACATTATAATCTGAGTTAATTATTAAAGTGTTTCATTGCACCAACATTACCCAGCAAAAGTATGGATATTATGGATGCCATTAATGACGACGTCTGCGGAGAACTCTACGCCCCTATGCTTTATGCTCTCCTTCTCTCTTATTCTCCGACATATATATATAATTAGCAGAACTGTGCAATTTTGTCTGCATACACTTGGAATCTTTGACTTCGATTACATCACCATCTATTGGATGATTATGTAACTTAGTTAACATTAGAATTCGTAAATAATTACTCCTTTGATTCAATCAGTAATAGTTTATTACAGAAGTGAAAACTTCTTTAGCATTGTTGTGATTTGAAAGTAGATGGAACAAAAAGGACAATAACAAATGTGATGTTGCGATGACTCCATTTCAAATTTTCAAACAAATGAATTGGGGGTTTTGGTACCCCAGTTCAGATCATGTGTAATTTTGTGACAGTCCTGGAAAGGTTTATATTATATGGTTTTCATGTGAAACGTTTTTAGTCATATTTTGTATTGAATTAATGTTCTTTTCCACGCAGCATAATACACAGTGTGGTTGTGTTGAATGCAATACTCAGTTGGCTCAAAAGGTAGACACAAAACTGCACTCACAACACAGGTGAGTATGATTTACGCTACAGTGACTATAATCTCATACCGCAATGCAGTTATTTGTCTTTGCTCGTAGGGTGGTTTCTAGCTACCGCCGAATCCTTCCAGTAGAAACTTAGACAAGTAAGAAAATGCAAATTCTTAGATTTGTGCTTTCAGTAAATAAACTCAGGCCACTCAGCCAGAGACCCTAGTACTTGCTTATTACCTACTGATATAGTTGATGATTAGCGAACGTTATTTAGGTTCACTTGTTTGTATGAACAGTAATTTGATTCTGAAAAATAAAACAATGACGCATTTCCAGTGATACCAATAAAGTATGGCATGGTGCTTTTGCTGACTACCCTCATAATTTTGGTGAGTGAAGTTAAAAATGTTCACGAAATGGTTTAAATTTTACTCTGTTTTAGCTGATTTAAATGACAATTATTTTGATTTGAATCCAATGTTCTATATAATTGGCGTTATTGTAAATGTTGATTTTCTTGCCGGTATCTCCTTCGTAGAATCAACCTTGTTATCAGGTACCAGATACATAACATACAGACAGACAATTCAAAAGAGATTATTGGGCCTTAAGAAATAATATTTTGATTTCAAATGTATAACGTTTCATTACAGAAATAGCTTCGCCGGACAATTTAGAGCTGTATAACGAGAATGAAATAACGATTAGTCATGATTTTAGTAAAAACAATAAATTGAAAGAGCTAACAGACGAAACGGTTACAAACCTTAAAATTTTAAATTATCCAATCTATCCATCTATAATCCATCGTTCTGCTTACACTAAAAGCCAGTTTATTGTAGGTAAAGATATAGAAAATGATAAAGATATCGATCATAATAAAGCACTGGTCAATAAGCCTATTACAGGGAATAATGTAAATCTATTAAATCTAGCGGGTAATGGTAAACAAACATCAAATAAACAGGTTTCCCCTCGTGAGTACTTCTGCGACCAATGCAAATATAAATGTGACAGACGTAGTAATCTTGCAAATCATTTGAAGAGACACGCAAACGAGAAACCTTTCTCTTGTAAATTATGCGAATTTTCATGCAAAGATAAAAGTACATTACTCAATCACACTAGAGTTCATGGCGTTGAGAAACCATTTGCATGTAAATTATGCGAGTACACAAGCAAATATAGAAAGCAGTTGGTTACACATATGAAAATTCACACTGGCGAAAATCCTTTCACGTGCAAAGCATGCCAGTACGCATGCAGAGATAAACGCAGTTTAATAAGTCACATGAGAATTCACGAAGGTGAGAAACCGTTCTCTTGTAAGTTATGCGACTATGCAAGCAAATATAAAAATCATTTAGTAAGTCACATGAGAATTCATACAGATGAAAAACCTTTCACGTGCAAATTATGCCAGTATGCATGCAGAGAAAAAAGTTGTTTAGCGAGACACATGAGAATTCACGTTGATGAGAAACCATTCGCATGTAAATTATGCGATTATGCATGCAGAAATAAACATGATTTGTTAAGACATATGAGAATTCACAGCGATGAGAAACCCTTTTCATGTGAAATATGCGAGTATTCGTGCAGAGCTAAATGTGATTTGCTGAGCCATATGAAAACCCACAGCGACGAGAAGCCCTTCTCGTGCACATTATGCGAGTATGCATGCAAATTTAAACGGGATTTATTAAGACATTTGAGAATTCACACCGGTGAGAAACCCTTCTCTTGCAATTTATGCCAGTTTGCTTGCAGTGAGAAACGCACATTGTTAAATCACATGAGAGTACACGGTGTTGAGAAACCATTCTTATGTAAATTGTGTGGGTATACGTGCAGGTTTAAGAGTGATTTATCTAGACACAAGATGATTCATACCGATGAGAAATTATTTGTTTCGAATGGCTAGCAGAGGACCGACACGTTTCTGGTTTCTTTGCCTTTGGATTATCCTAACAGAAAAAACCTGTTTTAAAATTTTTACAAACATTTTAAATGTTAGAAATTGTTAGATGTTTTGAGTGCTCCTACACTGATAGAAATGTTTACAAACATTTATAATAATTTAAAACATGGCATCGGGTCGCATTCTGGTAACAATTTTGTTTACAAATGTTACTAAAGTAAAAACATCGTGATAAAATGTTTACTAATGTATATAAACATTTTTAAACAGCTGTGTGGGCGGAAGTGACCTGGAAGAAGGATAGAGATAGAAAGAGAGGGAGAATGCAATGGCCTTCCTACCTTCGGGAATCCTCAGTCGGACTCAACTGGGACACCAGAGAAGAATGGGAAAGAAGAACCTCCAGTCTTCCACTGGGTTTCATTGGATATTGTGAGGTCTCCTCTATCGCTGAGTTCCACATTCCTGACCGGTCATCCTCGAAGTTTAGCGTGGTCTTATACCGTATTGTGACATTCGATCATGTGCAACTACAGTCAAGCATTCTGTTACTAAAATAAAAAAGATTTCTCGTAAAACTTTTTTCTGTAGGCCCTAAATAAAAATCTTTTTATCACTATTATTTAATTTCCAGTTAATGCAATATTTTATTATTATATAAGGGAAAATGGATTTTGTCGATTCTTCAGCCTGATGACTATAGGATTGACCACTGTGAGTCTAATTTATTATCGTGAATTTATCACAGACGCTGATTAAAGCCTTCAATTTTTAATAGACTGTGTTTAAGATATCTTGAGTGACATTATTGGCACTATAAAGCAACTAAATTCGAGTTTCTCCGTCCACTCACCTTAAGAAATTCTTCGAAGTTTTCTTACGTCAGCCGGCGGCAGCAGGCAGCAATCAGGCAGGATGTGGTTAGAAACCAGTTCGGTCCAGAAGTGGTCTTCAATAGCTGTTAGCAATTATTAATTTATTATAATATGTATTGTTAAAATGGAAGTTCTTCTTCTCGTTCCTCTCCAATTACTGGAGGTTGGATATCAGCTGCGAGAAAATGTCTTGGTTTCGGGCGCGGTGAAACAGGCAGCGCTCGTAACACCAGTCCACACACGAATGTTGCGGAACCACGATTTGTGGCGGCCAACACCGCGTTTTCCGGCAATCTTGCCCATCATTATCAGTTGCAGGAAGTCATATCTTTATTGCATGAGTACATGACCAAGGTAGGCAACTTTCCTGATTTTGATGGTCTACTTTCCTGATTTTGCTTGCGGTTTTGACCAACTCGTTTCAAAACTTCTGCATTGCTGACTTTTTGGGTCCAAGTTATTGAAAGCATGCGCCGATATGCCCACATTTCGAAACTGATTTCGAAAACGAAAGTTGTACAATTATTAATTTACTTCAATTATTGTTTAAAAGGAAACGGCAGCACTCTTTCGTGTGCTTTCGTGTATCTTTCCCCGATGTTTTGCCCCACCGCACAGAGAAGCGATATAAAACTCTGGTAAAGATAAACAAGGGCACAGGGATAGTAAGTGTTTGAAATGAGTAAAGTGATAAAGTGCTGTGAATAATAAATAAAGCGTTGTGAAGTAATTAAGTGTATAATATATTGTATTAAGTATTTCGAATAAATTATATTTGTTTAAAACCACTTCGGAAGATAGGATCTTTCATAGCACACACAATAATTCGAAAGTGCACATATGTAATGGCGTCATGTGTTTCAATGTGGAAAATACAACACGTCTGTCTCGCATTAGTTCTGGTGACCAAGTGTCAGTCGAAATCGTAATTAAAGCTGGTCGTTATTATATATAGCACTGTACTGATACATATACTTCGAAAATAGCGTAGCAGTAACTACCAGCCAGTAGAAAAAGGTGCTACAAGAATAACTATGATATACCAAAATGAACAGTATGATACATGGGAAAGTATATTAACAAAGATCGCTTTTGTGTGAAGTACAAAAATAGCCGCCATTAACATATTTGCCCGAGTAAACGACTTATTTTTATAGATGAGACGCATGAACCGTATGCAAAAACAAATTGGACTCAAATTTGAACATCAGATAGAATCGCTGTAGATGGTTAATTTCTATGATTCACCAAAATGAACAGTATGATACATGGGATAGTATATTAACAAAGATCGCTTTTGTGTGAAGTACAAAAATAGCCGCC
>JACTOM010000937.1:2477673-2506754 GCA_015832385.1 Elymnias hypermnestra
AACGCGCTCAATAGGTTAAATTTCGCGGCCCCCACAAGTGAGCCGTTAGAACCCACGACTTTCGATGAAGTGCACACAGTCATTAGGTCACTCCACGCGCGAAAAGCACCAGGCCCCGACGGCATCCCCAACAAGATGCTCAAACGCCTCCCAGATCAGTTCATGTACCTCCTGGTACTCATATTTAACGCCCTTCTGGCGGCCTGCTCATTTCCTGACGAGTGGAAAGAAGCCACCGTCATAGGAATTCACAAACCGGGCAAACCCCGTACATTACCGAGCAGCTATCGACCCATCAGTTTACTCAACACGATTGCAAAAGTGTATGAGAGAATTATATTAAAGAGACTCAAGGCAGTGGTAGAGGCCAAGAGTCTCCTGCCAGACCATCAGTTTGGCTTTCGCGCTAGACACTCCTGTGTTCAGCAAGTGCACCGCCTCACGGAGCACGTCATAGATCATCTCTACTACAACCGTAACCGTGGCCCCACAGGCACGATCTTTTTCGATGTAGCGAAAGCCTTCGACAAGGTATGGCACGCCGGCTTAATTTATAAGCTTTTCCATCTTGGTGTGCCAGTTAGTCTAGTAACACTGTTACGAGACTTCCTAACAAACCGCAGCTTTCGTTACCGCGTCGAGGGCACTCTGTCCTCACGCCGCGCAATTCGGGCCGGAGTCCCTCAGGGCTCCGTACTGTCACCACTGCTCTTCTCGCTGTACGCCAGCGACATGCCTAGAACGCCTCACGTTCATCTAGCTCAGTTCGCGGACGACACCGCACTATACACTTCCTCGTACTCGCTTACTCACATCTCCTCTCGTCTCCAGAAAGCGGTCAATAGCCTAGGCGATTGGTTCCGCAAATGGAGAATTGAGGTAAATGCTGAGAAAAGCACAGCTCTTTTATTCACCGGTGCTAAGAGGCCAGATCGCCGAGATCTGGCAACAATTAAACTTTTTAATTCTCCGATCCATTGGCAACGGAAAGCCAAATACCTAGGAGTCACCCTAGATGCGTGCATGCACTTCACCGAACACATTCGCACCGTCCGTGGCAGGGCAGCGTTTGTGCTAAGTCGCCTCTATCCCATGATCTGCAAGAAGAGTAAATTGTCACTGCGCCACAAGGTGACACTCTACAAAACTTGCATCCGCCCCATATTCTCTTATGCGAGCGTAGTGTTCGCTCACGTTCCTGCACGCCGGCTGGTTCGACTCCAGACGATGCAGAACAAATTCATGCGCATAGCTACGAGCGCCCGCTGGTTCATGCGCAACGTCGATCTCCACAGAGATCTCGACTTCGCAACGGTCAACAATCATTTCAAAACGCTCTCCGTAGACTACTTCAAGAGAGTCATCAGTCACCCTAACCCTCTCATCAGGAATGCCGCCTCTTATGGGATTAGGCTTAATATCCCGCCTAGGAAGAGGCGGCTCAAACACGTCCTTGACGACCCAGATGACCAGACTACCATTGACAACGCCCAGTACACTTTCACACACACAGCGTCTTCGCCGGCGAAGACGAGGTCCCCGCTATCTGACGCACCCTGGTCGCGGCTCCCAGTCGCGGTCCCATGGGCGTCAAGATTAAGCACCTGTCCGATTGTCCTTTTCAGCAGCAGCAAACGTTGCTCTAAGCCTAGGTCCGAACCTCGCAGGAGGCGCCCTATCACCACGACGCAGCAGGGCCCTTCTACGGGCCCACCCTCGTCAGAGCTTCTGCGCTCGCCACCCCTCTCGGTTACGCTGTCAAAGCCAGTAGGGCTAACAGCAACTACACACTTCGAAAAAAAACAAATTGTTCCGTGATAGGGGATAGATTGATTCGAAGGGGCTCACAGTTTAAAAAAGTCCATTTTAAAATTATTTTATCCTATTTATTTTTTTAAATTTCGCATACAAACCAGTTTAATCTTGTTCTATCAAAATTAAAACATTTTTTATTCAAGTATACTTAACAATCTCTTTTGAATCGTTGTAATAGGTTCGGTAGGTTTGTTCTATCGAGAAGAAATCTAGAAACTCAGTAGTTACTCTTTAGAACTTTCTATTACTTAATAATGCTTTTATACTGAAATTTTTCAACGTATTACCTATTACCATTTAAAAATAAATGTAAATACTGTCATCGAATTTTACTATATAATAAAATAAAATACATAAAAGATTTTTATTTGATACCTCATATTTTAATAAGGATTAAATGAACTTGTAAGCGTATCGGTACGTAATAAAAATTACTTGCATTAATTAAAAGTAAAAGGGCCTCAGGCCTCCTTCTTAGTAGGGAGGGTTTTTTAGAGCATAGACAAGAGGTTATTAACAGAAAATTCAATATCGATTTTTGAATTCGTCCGAACCGAAACTGAAACCCAGTACCTTATGGATGTAGCCGAACAAGCTGCCCACTACATCGATGAGGAATTTTGATTTTCTTTTCTAATATTTTAATCATCATTACAATGTGATATAAATTTATTTCCACGCCATTATTTCGTCTTTGGTCAATCCATGAACATATATGATATTTAAGATTTTAATTTAAACACGTTGCTATTAGCACGATGATGCTTGCCTCCATCTTATGTACTAACAGCTCTGGCCAAATCGTATACAAGTTAGGTTTATTATAATTACATATATTATATAAATAAGACTAATTATTTATTTATATTAAAACATTCTTTTAAATAGTGTATTATTATGATCATCACATGTTAGTTCTATAACTACATTGGAATTTATTTTATAGTTACCAATAACAAAATTTTTAAATGTCTTAGCTATCGCGAACGAAATCTTTATAAATGAGGCGCAGGCTCTGGCTTCCCCTGCGTCTATTCCAGTATGGTCCAGTACAAAATGGTGTGGTCATTCTAAGAATATAATAAATACATCAACTTGTTACAAAAATATAAATAAATTGAAGAATTTTTAAGCGAAATTTAATAAATAATGTACGAATATTTGTAATTACATTGTTGAAGCGAAATTTTGGTGGTGTTTACTCGGTGACACAAGAAAATGTGACTATAAAAATATATATGTTATGAGGCAACTGATATTATTTTGGATCATACATAATTTACTAAGATTTATTTTTGAATGCATAAATAAAGCATATCGCCATTATTAATGAGCTCTCACAAAGCCATTAAATGTGTAAATAAAAAAAGACATCCACAGAGTAAATTATCCAATTTATAGGTATTATCTATGGACTATGGAGTAATGAATAATTATTTCAAATACGACAATCAATATAAAGAGTAGACTTATTTCAAAATACTACTTAACATTAAGCTTTGGATTTTTATTACAAAAGAAAATTCATTTTGAAATACAGGCTGTATTATCTAAACATTTGCCTTTCCTAATGGGTAAATAAAAAGAAATAAGTAAACACTAAACAGCGAAGTCTTGTTATACTCAAACTAGCTAGAATCTAATGTATTAAAAATATAGTGAGTTTAATATACTAAAATATAGTGACAATGCTTCTTAGTCAATCAGTACAGTTCTCGCCGCAAAGTTTGTCACGAACGTACAAAGCGAGAGTAATACGTTGCTGTGTGCCATTCTGTATAAATACCTCGAAAAATAGTCCAGCATCAAAAGGGATTACGTTTCATAAGTGAGTATTTCAGTTTTATTACATTGATTAATGGATAGCTATTGTAATTCAGTTTTCGTCTAAGTTGTTTGTAGTTTTGTCTTACTGTTAATAAGTGTACTACAAAAATTACTAATTCATACGTTTATAGTACTACCTGTTCTCCGCGGTATTACCCGCGTACTCGATCCCGTGGAAATATGGCTAAACCTGTTCTTTGTCAAAGTGCACTTAGCAAAAGCCAAAAAATACCAAATTTCGACTCAAATCATTTTAATAGTTTTGAAGATTTGGTGAATGTTTTTTTGATATACCCCGATCTTGTGGGAATTTGGAGAAACTCATTCTTAGTGAGAGTTTACACTGTGAGAAGGATATGTACACTATATTTCAAATTAATCACAGTAATATGTGTTTTTTTTTGTGCTTGTTTACTGCGAGCCCATGGGAATATAGGCATAGGATTATGTGTGCCTATTTTCAAGTCAATTGGTTAAAGAGGTTTTACACATTATTAAATTATATGTTTGTGAATGTATCTTATGAGTTTCTTGTCAATATCTTCTTAGTAAAATCAATTTTCTGAGCTGCTGGTAGATTTGTTACCAATGGCGAGATAATTAAAGATTCAAAAGTTTGAGCCCTATTTTTAGTAAAGAAAATGTTGTTATTGGTCTTTCAGGTTCCCATCTGATGAAATATGCCGGTATAAATGGCTCAAAGCTCTGGGGAAAAACGAGCAACCATTAGAAGACTCTGCAAGGATTTGCTCTCAGCATTTTATAGACAGTGATTTTTTTAAAACCGAGAGTGGCTTGAGACATATACATACTGACTCTTTACCAACTACAGTTAAGGTACTATTTTTCAATTCCCATTTTATAAAATAAATTGTTCAGAAATCATTCAAATCATGTAATGTTGTGAGGGACAGAAATGTTCAAATGTTATTCCAGTCTAGTCAGAGTTACTATTGAGTTTCTTACCGGTTTTGTCACAGTGAAGCTAACATTCAGAACAGGCAGTAGGTTTGTTACCAATGGAGAGACAACTGACAATTTAAAAGAAACTTTTTGAAACTACTTCAAGTTTAAATTCAATAAGCTCTTTTAAATTACAAATTTGCTTTACTTAATTCTTAGCTATTCTTTTAAAAACACTTTATGTTACAGACTTTTTACATGCAAATTGACTAAACCTGTATATAAAAAACTCAATTTAAATCCTGTTGAACAAGATTGTGGTATCTTGTGTGCATATGCTCAGCATGGCAAATGATCATTCAACATTATAAACTCCACGGAAACTGTTTAATCACTTTCAGATGTGCCTAATTTGCTTGGACACTGACAGAAAATTAGTTTTATTGAGTAAATACAACTTGATCAATGCATATGAAAATTTGACAGGACATTCAGTAAGTATTGAACTTATGTTTTGTCTGTAATCTCACCTAATGGTAAGTGATGGTACAGTACATAAAATATACTAATATTAAATCAGTTACAGTTATTACACACTTGTTACAATTTATAAATGAAACTGATGAGAAAATAGGAGACGTGCAAGCGGGATTTAGAAGAGGAATGGGATGTACGGATCAGGTCTTTTCTTTACGCTGCATGTTTGGCTAAACATATAAAAGTTTATTGCGCTTTTGTAGATTTAGAAAAGGTCTATGATGGAATGGTGAGGAATTAGCTGTGGTCAACGTTATTTACGTAAAGGGTGAGCGGTAATTTGATTCAAGCATTCAAGTCTCTCTATGAGGGTTCTAGTGCTTGTGTCAGAGTAAACAGAGCATACAAGGAGTGGTTTCCTGTCGAAAGAGGTGTTCGACAGGGATGTGTTGCGTCACCATGGCTGTTCAACCTTTTCATGGATAAATGTTTGACAGATTTAAAAGAAAGTATGTATGGGTTAAAAATGAATGAATTACTCATCAAATGTATACTTTACGCTGATGATCAAGTAATACTTGCGTCATCCACTAATGAGCTACAGGAGATGCTAAATATTATGAACGAAGCTTTGAAAGGGAAAAAAAGTGAATGTAAACAAAACGAAAGTTATGCTTTTTGAACGAGATGAATCTATGATGAATGGGAATTATTTGATAGATGGGGAACAAGTGGAAGAGGTGAAAGAATTTGTATACTTGGGATCTAAATTTACAAAAGATGGAACATGTGAAAGTGATATCGAAAGGAGAGTGAATGCAGGGAATATGGTAAATGGTGCTCTGCATGCTTTTATGAATAGCCAGATGGTGTCTCAAAGGGCTAGACTGGCAGTGCATGCTGGAGTGTTGGTGCCAACACTTATGTATGGTAGTGAAAGTTGGGTATGGCAGAAGAATCACAAAAGTAAAATAAATGCGGTAGAGATGAGAGCGTTGAGAAGCATGAGTGGATTAAAACTGAGTGACAGAGTAAGAAATAGTGTGATAAGAGAACGTTGTGGTATAAAAGAAGACGTAGTGACTAAAATTGAAAAAGGTATGCTTAGATGGTTTGGGCATGTAGAGAGAATGAACGAAAGGAGACTGACAAAAAGGATTTGAGTCAAGAGTGAATGCGAAAGTTGGAAGGGGAACACCAAGGCAAATGTTCATGGACCAAATCCAGGACATTTTAAATAACTGCCAGGTCAAGAGTACTCTAAACCGACAAACTTGTATGAAAGGTTTAATGAGAATGGAAGAAGCAAAGGAGTTATGCAAGGATTGTGGCAAATGGAAGGACGAGGTCTCTGCCTATCCCTATGAGCATGAGGCGTGATACTATGTATGTATGTATGTAAATGTTACAATTTGTTATCTTCTAGATGTGGCTGTTGTAGATGTTTCACATGTTTTTTTTTTTCAGATTTGTAAAGGAGCATACCTGAAGCAAACACTTTGCATTGAATGTGCACAAAGATTGAAAAATTTTGAGAAATTTAGAACCAAAAGTTTGAAGGCGCATTCAGCACTGATGGAGTTAATACAAACGCATCAAACAGTAAGGCAAATATTGTGTTTGCCAAATATTTTAGTGAGACTACAATCTCTTTAATTTAATTCATATGACAATGCGACATAAAGTGAAATTCTCAATGAGACCATATTAAATTTGAGTTTACTGAGATTTTTTGAGTATATTTTAGTGTGACTATAATCTCGTTAATCTATCACAGATAACAATGCGACATTCAAGTCAAATTGACTATCTCAGAGAACAGCTAAAATTTGAAATCACTAATTTTGGTTACATTTTAGGGAGATTGTAATCTCATTAATCTATCTCAGAGAACAGTTTAACTTTGACATCACTGGTTTTTCTTAAACTGAGACTGTAATCTCGTCAGATAGATATTGAAATCAAATTAATATATATTAATACATTAAAAAGATATATCATATAATAATAAGACTCTCCAACATATAAAGTTAAAATCTGAGATGTGAGACTGTAATCTCGTTGATCTCTTTCAGATAACAATGCAACATATAAATCAGATAAACTATCTAAGAGAACAGCTCAAATCGGAGATTGTCATAAAAGTCAATCCGTCTGACCGTTTTGACTTGGACATAAAGGTATCAAGTATTGATCTACCAGGTTTGGGACCAAATTACAAGGAGAATGTTTTAGTACCAACATTAGGACCAAACGATGATGGAATCTTAATAAAGAATGAAGTTACAGAAGAGGAAGTGTCAGAAAACATAATGGATGCCAAAATTAAGTTGGAATGTTCCATTTGCTGGAAAGTGTTCCATGACTCGGACTCATATGACACTCACGATCATGAAACGGTGAGTTTTTCAACTCTTACTGAGTTTATACTTTTCTTTTACATACTCTTATATGCAAGGTGTTGGGAGACCGCTTCCGAAAGCGAAGACAATCGATAGCACTAATGACACCTTTCGATGATGGGAATAATAATCCATCCTGATTAAATAAAAAAATCATATTTTTAAAACGTTTTATTAGCGTTATTTACGCTCCATTATGTAAGTACAGCTAAATGAAACGCTAGTTTCATGAAAATGATCAGCTCGTTGACCCGTGCGTTCTTTAATCAGTTACTTCAACCGTGCTATTTATGATCCGTTCGTTGACCCGTGCTTCTTTTATCAGATAGTTTACCCGTGTGTTCTATGATCAGTTCGTTGATACGTGCGTTCTGTTATCATTTCGTTTACCCGTGCATTCTTTGATCAGTTCGTTGGTCCGTGTGTTCTTTGATCAGTACGTTTACCCGTGCATTCTTTGATCAGTTCGTTGGTCCGTGAGTTCTTTTATCATTTCGTTTACCCGTGCATTCTTTGATCAGTTCGTTGGTCCGTGTGTTCTTTGATCAGTACGTTTACCCGTGCATTCTTTGATCTGTTCGTTGGTCCGTGAGTTCTTTTATCAGTTCGTTTACCCGTGCATTCTTTGATCCGTTCGTTGGCCCGTGCTTCTTTTATCAGATAGTTTACCCGTGTGTTCTATGATCAGTTCGTTGATACGTGCGTTCTGTTATCATTTCGTTTACCCGTGCATTCTTTGATCAGTTCGTTGGTCCGTGTGTTCTTTGATCAGTACGTTCACCCGTGGATTCTTTGATCAGTTCGTTGGTCCGTGAGTTCTTTTATCAGTTCGTTTACCCGTGCATTCTTTGATCAGTTCGTTGATCCGTGAGTTCTTTGATCAATACGTTGACCAGTGTGTTCTTTGATCAGTTCGTATACCTGTGCGTTCTTTGGTCAATTCGTTGACCTGTGAGTTCTCTGATCAGACCGTTAACCCGTGCGTTCTATGATCAGTTCGTAGATCCGTGCGTTCTTTTATCAGTTCGTTTACCCGTGAATTCTTTGATCAGTTCGTTGGTCCGTGAGTTCTTTGATCAGTACGTTGACACGTGCGTTCTTTAATCAGTTCGTATACCTATGCCTTCTTTGATCCGTGCGTTGTTCCATCAGCTGTATTTAATTTTGCGTTTCATTTCTTTTTCTTAAAAGTGTTATTTAGCATTGAATTATTGTTTCCTTTCCACGCAGCATCACAAACAGTGTGGTTGTGTTGAATGCAACACATATTTGGATCTAAAGGCAGACACAACACTGCACTCACAACACCAGTGAGTACGCCTTTCACTATATAATCTTAAGCTGGAATGTTTGTTTGTTTGAACGCGATTATCTCCTAAACTACTAGGTCGAAATGAAAATATATTTCATTATCGGATAGACCATTTGTCGAGGAAGCCTACAGACTATATAACATCACGTCACGATCATTACGAACGGTGCAACATTGAAAAATGTTGCAAAAACGGGGTAAATGTCTTCCTTTTCAAAGCTCCCATTGCGTGCGCAGCCTAAACGTGATCCTTTTGAAAAGTCGTAAAGAAAAGTTTCAGATAACATTTGTCTATCTTTTAAGGGTGACCTTTGTCAAAATGATCAAATTTGTTCTCTGTTCTGTATTAGTCGGACGCAGTTCAAAAGACATAGCATTTAAGTTTATATTACATGACAGTTTTCTTAAATGATACAATGGATGTAGCGAGTTATCATTAAAAGATAGCACTAGCGGCACTTGTCGTTATATTTCAACCAATATACACAAAACCTTGATACATTATATACGGAAACCTTTCAGTAAACCATTCTATCTATTGGTGAAAACCGTATGAAAATCAGTCAGAAGTTTTTGAGTTTATCGCGAACAGACAGACAGGGCCTTGGACTTTTTATGTAAGGTGTTAATGTTTTATTCCAGAGTGAGTGATGCAGTGTGGGGTAGTGATTTCTCTTCTAACTACCCTCAAGCATCGGGTAAGTTAATTTGTAAATATTTATAAATTCATATTATGTTATGTTGAAATCCGGTATTCATCGCATCGAATTGAATCTAAACCGTTCTTGAAACCACCTGAACACAAAAAATGTCATCAAAATCGGTTCCACCTCTTTATAGTTCAGTCAAATATACTTTTAGGGAAGAATTATTAATTTTTTTTTATTGCTGACAGATTAGCGCTTGACTGTGATCGCACCTGATGGTAAGTGACGATACAGTCTAAGATGGAAGCGCGCTAATCTGTTAAGAGGCGATATACCCCTTACGGTTTCTACACAGCATCGTACCGGAACACAAATCTCTTTGTTTGGCGGTACGTTTTTGCTGGCAGGGTGGTAACTAGCCACGGCCGAAGCCTCCCACCAGTCCAGACTCAGACATATTAGAAAATACAATTTCCTAGATTCGTCCTACCGGGGATCGATCTCGGAACCTCCGCTAGCTAAGCGAATACTCGCACCACTGCGCCAGCGAGGCCGTCAAATCAAAATTTCAAGGTGTGAATTACTAAAAAATCAGCAATAAATTTTTTCCGTCTTGGGGTTGGCAGACAAGATGTCGGACCGAAATCGCCAACTTCCAGGTGCCGAAGGTTATAATAACCCTGCAGCTACTGACTTACCTTTTATCAGGCCTCCCATCCGTGAATTGGTTTTGCCACGTGTCTGTGTTTTTTGTGTAGTATGATGTCTGTGAATAAACCCTGGAGTCCGGAGTTCTCGTTCTCCACGTGGGCCTTCTATCGGCACTCACAAACACTGCTCCGAAGTCTCAACAAACGCGGAAAACCGTAGTAGACAATCGTACGTTAACAAAAAATGGCGGCTTGGGTTTCTCTTCACGAATAAAACGCCTACTGTGACGCTTTAGGGGCGGGGCAAGGGGGGGGGGGGGGNGGGGGGGGGGGGGGGGGGGGGGGGGGGGGGGGGGGGGGGGGGGGGGGGCAAGCCGCGCGCGTCTCGCTCAATGCAAAGTAATTAAGGCACTTGAGAGTCCATACCGGTGAGAAACCTTTCTCGTGCCGATTATGCGATTTTATTTTAAACTTAAATGGCGATGGCGTATTTTAATTTTGTCGATATTTCGACCCAGTTGTGTCAAGCTGTCAGGGGCAGAATCTGTCTACCCTACGTCTGATCCTTTTGTTTTTCACGAGACCCACATCCATTTTTCGGCATACTACACTCACAACGTCACGTTTTAATTTTGAAAAATTGCGTCGTTTAATCATTTGGCATAACTTCACCACTGGATTCCACGTATCCAGCTTAAAACCATCTTCCCGATTGAAATTGGGATACTTTTTAATTTCAATGGCCTCGTGAACTAATCTCGTCATATAATGGCGGTCCGTGGAAAGAACTTTTGGGCTATGAAGGAGTTCCCTGCTGCAAAATATGTGCGGCATTTATGTGTTCTGACACACGCGTTGCGATGGAACACTTCGTTTGCCCAATATAAGAGCTTCCACAGCTGAAGTCAATTTTGTAAACGCCCGGACATTGATATGGTAAACGACCCTTCGGAGATCTTTGCATGTTTACTATCCTTTGTAGGGAGTGAAGACTAAAAATACGCCATCGTGGTATGTACCCGTTCAAATAGTCAATATGCGATTATAGATGCAGTTGAAAGTCACGTGAGAATTCACACCGGCGAGAAGCCTTTCTCATGCAAAACTGCATAGTAATCGGACCACTGCCGAACGTCGGCACAGAGCAGCGCGGGCGCTTGCCCCCCCCCCNCTCCCCCCCCCCCCCCCCCCCGTCGCTTTCGGACGCCGTCCAGCGGAGATAACCGAAACGGCCCGAACAAAATTACCGTATGAACTAAAGTGTTAGGAGACCGCTTCCGAAAACGAAGACAGACGATAGTACTAATAACACCTTTCATGAGTGATTTAAAACATCAGCGTTCTTGATACGTTTCATTGGTGGTTTTTTTAGTAATGATTTTTTTATGAAAGCGATGAAACGCTTGATGGCCTCGCTGGCGCAGTGGTGCGAATATGGCGCAATGGTCGCTTTGCTAGCGGAGATCCCGGGTTCGATCCCCGGTAGGACGAATTTAGGAAATTGTATTTTCTAATTTGTCTGAGTCTGGACTGGTGGGAGGCTTCGGCCGTGGCTAGTTACCACCCTACCAGCAAAAACGTACCGCCAAACAAAGAGATTTGTGTTCCGGTACGATGCTGTGTAGAAACCGTAAGGGGTTTATCGCCTCTTAACAGATTAGCGCGCTTCCATCTTAGACTGTATCATCACTTACCATCAGGTGAGATCACAGTCAAGCGCTAATCTGTCAGCAATAAAAAATGGAGCGTAAATAATGCTAATAAAACGTTTTCAAAATATGATTTTTTTAATCAGGATCGATTTTTTTTTTCCGAAATTTGATGAAACAAATTGATTACCATAAAAAAGGTTGTAGTAGTTAACCTGAAAGATAGACACCAGCTGTCTTGAAGTTTTTTGTAAAACTTTTCAAATGGAACAATCCTCGCGTACATGATTGTTGCGTAAATATGATCGTTTCCGCAGCGCACGTAACGGAATCTCTCAAATACATCGTATGCAATATTTCCCCTATGACGCTCCGCTGCTATTGGTCGTGACGTAATGTTATACTTGTAGCCTGTAGCCTTCATCGGGAAATGGGCTAAAAAAATAATTTTTCAATTTGAACATTTCTTGACATTAGCGCGTTCAAAAAAAAAATACTCTTCTGATTCGTAATATTAGTATAAATCAAGTTACCTTGAAAATCACACACACGCGCAAACACGGAAATACACACGCTCGCATTTTTTCCACCATTTTTTTTAAGTTTAATACATAGTATAGTTTTATAATCACTGCTGAATAAGTAAGTAAAGTAAGTAGCAGCCCATTAACGTCGCACTGCTGGGCTCAGGCCTCCTCGCTCCTCAGAGCGAGGGTTTTTAGAGCATAGACCCACCACGCTGCACCACTGCGGATTGGCAGGCATAGTACACAAGTGCACTCTCTATTCCTTCACTCTCATAGTCCGATGTGACGGGAATCCGACACGACCGGAGAGAGATCAGGCGCAGGACCGACGGCTTAACGTGCTCTCCAAGGCACGAGGGTGGATCACACCGCCAACTTCCCAACTTCGGGCAAATATTGAGAAAATCTTAATAGAAAACTCAATATTAATTTTTGAATTGGCCCGACCCGGGACTCGAACCCAGGACCTCACGTCTGTAGTTGAACATGCTAACCACTAGACCAATGAGGCAGTTTAATAAAATACAATAACTTAATAGATAGATCACCTACTGGTTGACAAGGCCGATTTGAAGTAAATTGCCTGTGTCAGCTACTAGTTGACATGATACGATTGTCTCACCTCGTGCAATCTGATATATGTATAAGCATCTCTTCCTTTTTAAGTCATAATATTTCTTATCTATTTCGCTTCTCGGTAACTGTAGTAACAAAATATGCGTAGGGATAACACCAGCCAATAGAAAATACAAAATAAATCAGTTACAAAGTGACCTTTACTAACGGTTCCTGTGTCGCGTCGAAGGTCGTGAAGGTTTTCTGTGGTATTGTATATACTGTGAGTGTTTATAACTGATTTTTGTGTTTTTGATTATATAACGTCGGAAAATGTATAATTAATGGTCATTTTCATTGTAAAATTTCGAGTCAATCGCGAATAGTTTTAAGTACCTGGTAATGGCGACTTGAAATCCGGTTTATATTCGCATTTTAATATTATCAAATCCTTTTTATAATAATAAATAATAATTAATAGTAGGTGATGTTTCGTTACAGCATCGCCTTTAGAGCTTGAACTGAAACAGGTTGTTGAATATGAACTAAATACAATTGATAATCTCCATACAGTTAAACGTGAATTCAAAGATAATAATGACGCGAACTTTGACACAGTGGACATGAAGGAAATGTCGGAATTTAGTAAGATACATGAATATACCGACGTCACCATGACTGACACGAATACTGTTTGCACAGACAATGATTTGAGGACGAATACAGAACCATTGGAGAGTTGTAAACCAAAATCACAAGAGTGTATCTCCGAAACCTGCCATTATAAATGCGATAAACGTAAGAAACTTGGCGACCACTTAAGAAGTCACACAACCGATATGCCCTTTTCCTGTATTTTATGTGGATATGCGACCAGAAAAAAAACCGATTTTGTAAGGCACTTGAGAGTCCATACGGGTGAGAAACCTTTCTTGTGCCGATTTTGCGGTTATAGATGCAGGGTAAAAAGTGCACTTGTTAGTCACGTGAGAATTCACACCGGCGAGAAGCTTTTCTCATGCAAAATATGCAAGCATTCATGCAATAATCGAAGTAATCTTGTAAAACACATGAAAGTGCACACCGGCGAAGAACATTCCTCTTGCATAATATGCAGTATGCATGCAGGCAGAAGAGCGATTTAGCGAGGCACTTAAAGACATGCATGCGGGATGCATTGCATTGGAGAAAGTAATTTAGCAAGTTAGACGAAATTTCTATTGGTGCCACACTGATGTTTAGAAATGTTTACGAACATTTTCAAATGTTAGAAATTGTTAGATGTTTTGTGCGCTCCTTCGCCGATCGAAATGTATACTAACATTACCTAACATGAAAACTGTCAAATGTTTGTTAGAAAATGTTCACTAATATTTATAAACATTTTTAAACAATAGTTATGCAGCACTATATCGAAATATTTCTATTGATTATACTATGTATTATTATTTATCATGTCATTTAACAGTATACAATAAATAGATCAACTCAAAAAATATATTATTAAATTATCACATTTTTGTAACCATTTTAATCTCTACAAAATTATAATTATCGATATATTTTAAAAAATAAATTGGTGTTTGCATTCTCGGAAAAAAAAATATGATGTATCATTGTTAAATTAAAAATATTTACGTATATATATTGATAATAAATAACTCAACGTAATAAAATTGTTTTAATTAGTGTTGATACCCATAGAAATAATCACATTTAGAGTTCACTTACAAAATAAAAAATGCAATTCAATATATAAATGAAATTTAAAATTAAAATTATGAATGTCAAATAAACATTAACTAATAAAAATCAATTAATATTCAAAATAGCAATACATTAAAATATATGTATATGTCGGAGAATAAGAGAGAAGGAGCGCATAAAGCACAGGGGCGTAGGGTTCTCCGCCGACAGTAGACCGGTCCGGTCGAGCGCCACTCGACAACTGCCGAGAGACTCCCGCCGGACTGCCACTATTGACTCTGTCCTACGACGATAGTTGGCGCCAGCGTTCCACAGACACCTGCCCTCCGACATATATTTATATAATTTGGAACGTTGAGTTGGAGTGCAATCGTCGTTGGAACGCTAGCGCCACCTGTCTATCGGCGTGGGGCAGAGTCAATAAGTGACAATCCGGCGCACGTCACTCTAGTTCTCGGGTGGCGGCGCGCCGGTGCAGTCGACTTCTGAACTGTCGCGTAGGAACATTAAGCGATTGGACATTATAAACTGAGTTAGTTAATTAATAAAGTATTTGATTGCACCAACATTACCCAACAAATGCCCACAGTATGGAAATAATGGATGCCATTAATGACTGTCGACGGAGAACCTTATGCCCATGCTTTATGCTTCTTCTCCTTCTCTCTTCTCCGGCATATATATATTATTATAATAGCAAGTAATGTGGAATAAAAACAAAATAGTCCATTAGTTTAGGTTCCTGGTAGGAAACTGCTTCATTGGTCTAGTGGTTAGCATGTTCGACTACAGACATGAGGTCCTGGGTTCGAGTCCCGGGTCGGGCCAATTCAAAAACCAATATTGAGTTTTCTATTAAGATTTTCTCAATATTTGCCCGAAGTTGGGAAGTTGGCGGTGTGATCCACCCCCGTGCTTCGGACAGCATGTAAAGCCGTCGGTCCTGCGCCTGACCTCTCTCCGGTCGTGTCGGATTCCCGTCACATCGGACTATGAGAGTGAAGGAATAGAGAGTGCATTTGTGTACTATGCCTACCAATCCGCAGTGGAGCAGCGTGATGGGTCTATGCTCTAAAAACCCTCGCTCCTCGGAGTGAGGAGGCCTGTGCCCAGCAGTGGGACGTTAATGGGCTGCTACTTACTTTACTGTAGGTTCCTCGTCTAGTGCATTCGTAATCAGTTAGCAAAGAACATTATCGGGGGACGCCTCAGCAACGGTTCTGATGAGACTGTTGTCGCAATTGCGAACAGTCTGTCAGAAGCCAGCGACTCTGTTGCGTATAATGGCATAGAAGCCGGAAAACAGCCGATGCACTTCAAGACGTTGGCAATTTTAGCAAGATGCGAAGGGCATTTTTGTATAGGTTTCTGAGGGTGCTAAAGGCTTTTTTAGTAAACTGCATCCGCAGCTATGAGATATTTTCGTATGATAACCCTAAGTGCCTGAAGACCAAAGTCTTCGAACAGTGCGTGTTGCCAGTGATGACCTACGATTCTGAGACATGGTCTCTAACTATGGGCCTCATGCGGAAGCTCAGAGTCACTCAGCGTGCGATGGAGAGGGCTATGCTCGGAGTTTCTCTACGTGATCGAATCAGAAATGAAGAGATCCGTAGTAGAACCAGAGTCACCGACATAGTCCTGCGAATCGCGAACCTGAAGTGGCAATGGGCGGGGCACATAGTCCGAAGGACCGATTGACGTTGGGGGCCAAAGGTGCTGGAGTGGCGACCCCGCACCGGACGGCACAGTGTAGGGAAACCCCTAGAGAGTGTAGAGAGTAGTTTACTTTACGCAGTGTAGAGAGAGTAGTTTACTTTTTACCACCTTGTCGGGCAAGGTGGACCGACGACATAAAGAGGGTCGCCGGTAGCCGCTGGAGCCAGGCGGCGCAAGATCGGGCCTTGTGGACTTTATTACGTGAGACCTATGTCCAGCAGTGGACGTCCATCGGTTGAAGCGACGACGACGAACAACAAGTTACAAGTATACAAGTATGCGTTAGTAGGAACGTGGATATACAAACTTTTTTCAAACGTCGAAACTATTTACTTTATTTTTTAATGACATAACGTCGTGTCATTTTAGACATCGATGCGACTAATGTAAAATTATTGGCAAAAGTTATATTTTTATTTAAATTAGAGTTCTCGCGGTTGAAATGGACGTGCTATGGTGTAAAGACAGATTGCAAAAGATATTCAGTAAAGTAAGCAAATTGAATTATTAGCAAGTCTTTATTTAGTAATGGCACGTCGGAAAAATTAACAGTTGGAATTTACAATTAAATGGTAAATATTACGAAACGAAAAAACGTTTGTTCGTGTATATACGAGTAATTCGATGCTGGAAAGTAGACGCGTAGTAACCGGCAAATCCAAAATCGTTAACCAGAACAGACAATTCTTAAAATTAATAAAAAATATTAAAATACAAAATAAAACGATAAATATCGTAAAATAGAAAAACGACTTTTTTATAAACTTGCGTTTCAATATATCATTAAACCATGAGAATTTAAGTTTTATCAAAATTGGATGTGTCTTAAAAAATTGTGTTTATTAGACATAATTTTTGACAGAAATGTGGATCGCACCAATATCCTCACGATATTCGTGGCCTGGACCAATATGCTCATGACCTTAGTGGACCGCACTAATATTCTCATGACGTTTGTGGCCCGCACCAATATCCTCATGACCTTAGTGGACCGCACTAATATTCTAATGACGTTTGTGGCCCGCACCAATATCCTCATGACCTTAGTTGACCGCACTAATATTCTCATGACGTCTGTGGCCCGCACCAATATCCTCATGACCTTAGTGGACCGCACTAATATTCTCATGACGTTTGTGGCCCGCACCTATATCCTCATGACATTAGTGGCCCGCAAAAATATTCTCTTGACGTTTGTGGCCCGCACCGATATCCTCATGACCTTAGTGGACCGCACTAATATCCTCATGGCATTAGTGGACTGCACTAATATTCTCATGATGTTTGTGGCCAGCACCTATATCCTCATGACCTAAGTGGACCGCACTAATGTTCTCATGACTTTTGTGGCCCGCACCTATATCCTCATGGCATTAGTGGACCGCACTAATATTCTCATGACATTTGTGGCCCGCACTAATATTCTTATGAAATCTGTGGACAGCACCTATACGCTCATGACATTTATAGCCCGATATAAATGAACTCGTGTTGCGTGAGTTACTGAGTCGGTTTAATTGAAAAAAGCCTTCATTATTGCCTTGGTTTTGCGCATCTGGTGGAAGGTTTCACACCATATCAGAGACATAGGGACAAGGCATTTTTGTGATATATTTTTTTGTAGGAGTCTATAAGGTTGACGGCAGCGCATGCTTCTGGTGATGGAGGGTCGCAGATACGGTGCTGCCGGCTGTGTGGGGGGGAGGGGAATTTGAGGTGCTTCAGTGAGTGCTACATATGGGAGGGGATCGAGGAGAGATACGACCAACTTCTCTTCAACTGCTTTGGTGTACGGGTATGATTGTTATTGCGTTTAACTGACGCGTAGTTTACTTTTTACTACAAACAAAGAGTGTTTGCGTGTTATCCGCAGGTTTTGCCAACAGACGGCATGATATGCGAACGTTGTGTTCGTCAGCTGAGAAGTACGCAGCGTTTCAGGGCGCTCGTACAGTCGGCGTTCGCTAAACCGCCCAGCGAATGTGAGTTGCTTTATGCCATTTTGCCACACGAGAAATGCACCAATAAATAAGTGAATATGCCACGCTTATATTCTCAGCTTTATAAATCATGGCATACGTTGCCATTCATTGCTAATGAATCTTGGACTTTGCAATATAAATAATGCCATAAATGTAAGTGACCGAATGTCAGTTGCTTTATATTATTTTATCAAACGTGGAATGAATCTTGTTATCATTTAATGGTAATACATTCCATGCTTATATTAGCATCAATATAAGCATGGCATATTATAAATATAAGAATATCGTATATTCTGACAATCATTAGCATAATAATGGTCTATATTGTCATGAATACAAGTGTGGCATATCTTGGCGTCAATTTAACATATTATATAGAGACTAGTTTTCGCTGGATCTATTCGCGTGGTTACCTATCCCGTGGAAATATGGAGAATTGCATTATTTTTCGGATCAAATTGTAAATATAAACCATTCTTGGATTCATTTGAACTTATGTACAAAAGAATTATTTCAATATATTTTTTTAAATATTTCAAGTATCAGCGATTGAATCGCAAATGGGCATCGGCGAAGGACCACCGCAACGGAAGTTAAAAAACATGCCCAAACAATCAAAAAACGAGCTAACTAAGAAGGCTACCAGAACTAACATAGAAGAGAATTCTAGAAGGCGTAGATGCGAAAGGAAATCCATTTTCAACACTAACGTGCAAATAAGAAGGGTGAATATCGCTTGCACTGTTTGCAAACAGAAATATCCTATGATCCTGCCTTTTGAGGGGGCAAAGAAGTTTGTTTGCTCCCGGTGTAAGAAGAAAGAGGAGCCCCGATCCAGTATTTGCAGGAAATGCAATGTCATGATGCCTTCTAGTATGATGCGGGAACATTTGGAGCTGCACGCGAAAACTGATCTGTCGGGAAACAGCAGGTAAATTGCCTCCCTTATTAGCTAATCACGTAATTTATCAGGAAACTTGGAGTAGTTGCGTACGAGAACTGGTTTCCTGAGAAATAGGTAAAGTGCTCTTCTGGTAATATTAAGAATTTTGTGGAATAGTTGAACTCATGTTGTTTAAATTGATCTGACAGGTAAAGCAGGTAAGCAGGTAAATTGCCACCCTTAAACTTTGTGTCACAGAAGAGTTACCTTTGGTGATATTTCCAATTGCATGCGAGAACTGAGCTGATGGGGATTGGCAGGTAAACTCCCCAATATTTAATTTTAATCCCTCTATGTAAAAGAAAACTCAACTGCGAAAATATTGGGCGTTATGTAATCTGTTGGGGAATAGCAGGTAAATTATTTCCCTTTGAGATTCGAGGATTATTTCGAGCGCTGGGCTTCCAGGCTCACGGGGATAGCTGGCGTGTTAAGCAGGCTTCTCCCCAACGTCGGAAAGCCGAGGATAGGGTGCCACCGCCTGTACGCAAGGGTGGTATGACCGATGGCCCTCTACGGATCCCTGATCTGGGCGGGAGATATGACGCTACGTTCGAGGACTCTTCTGCGAGACGCCCAGCAGTCAGGATCTTCCGAGGATACCGCATGATCTCCTGGGAGGCGGTCTGCGTCTTATCAGGTAACACCCCTTGGGAGATGGGCGCGCAGTTACACTCGGACTTGTATTGGCGAAGAGGGAACGCCCGCCTGAGGGACGAAAGGGCTGGCTATTCTTGGTGCAGGCGCTCCTTGTAACCGCGTGGAGGGTTCGGCTGAAAGAGCTGAGCGCGGGGCGCTTGACGATCGAGACCGTTTCGCCATTCCTCGGTCGCTGGTTAGCGCGCGATCACAGAGTTGGCACATTCCACTTGGCGCAGATCCTCTCGGGGCATGGATGCTTTAGGAAGTATCTATGTCGGATGGGCCGTAGGGAGCCCACTGAGTGCCACGGGTAGCGTCAACACGGCGGAGCACACGCTCGCGGTGTGCCCCAGTTGGGAAGTGTCGAGAACTGCCCTAGTGGCGATATTAGGGTCCACTGCCCAACGTCGTGACAGCGATGGTGGAGCGAGAAGAGTGTTAGAAAGCGGTAGCCTCCTTGAACGACGAAGTGAAGCCTTAACGGAAAAATGTAGTGCCCTTATACAGGCTAGAACCCAGGGCCCAATTTTAGCATTAGTAATTATGATTCGTAGAATTAGAACGTGTTTGTAGAAGTTTTATTAGGTTTCCATAATAAAAACATTTTCAGACTACACGGTGTGCTAAAGAAACCCTCGCAGACGGTTAAAATACAGAGCTTCACCAAACCGAAGTACCAATGCAGCCAATGTACAAAAAAATGTAACGTCGCTCAGCACCTGACTGCGCATGTTGCCAACAAACACAAAAAAATGGACATCACAGAGTGTGCAATATGTGGCAAAGACATGAATACCCGTGAGAACTTGGAGCGACATATGCGCATGCATACAGGCCAACCAGTGTACCAGTGCGATGTGTGCATGCGCGTTTTCAAAGGGAAACGAACCTTTCAAACGCATTATTTAACACATGGGAAGTAAAAGTAAGCCATAGATAAACATACCACGTGACAATTTAACTGTATCCCTTTAACAAATCATTGTATTGAAGAATCAGTGATGATTCTTTACTGTATAGGGCATACACTAAAAAAATTTATTTTTAAATGTCAAACGACAAATACATCCACAGATTTTTTTTTAAATGTCAACGCTGTATACAAGTCTATATATGACTTTTAAAAAAAAATTAACACAACAAATTCCAATGATTTAACAGGTTTGTTTTTATGCAAAACAATATGGAATTCCTAAGTTGAAACAGGAGAATTATTTTAAATCAATAGATTTAATTTAATAATATATATAATTTAACATCACAGCTTAAACTAAAAATAGACAAATGTTTTTTTTATTAAATAGGTAAAGGGATATGAACTGCATATAATATTTATATAAAATATATGATATTCCCTTGTTTTCTTAATCTTAAATTCTACTTTATTCGTAATAATAGTAGATATAGAATCTGTGGTTATGAAAAAAAAATTGACGTGATAATTCTGTTTATGGTACCGTAATTATAAAGAAATTGGAATATTGGCGCCATCTTGCTGGAGAATACATTGAAGTTAGGATTTACGTTTTTTACTTTTTATTTTTGCTATATTTTCATATTTTAGATTATTTTTATAAATTAATAAAAATATATTGAGAATTTATTGTTGTTTTCGTTTAAAAAGTGCCTATTCTGTGTCAAAATTCTAATTTTATTCAAAAAAAATTATATTGTAGTTTTTTTTTTTTAAATTACCTCATTGAGTAAATAAAACAGTATTTCAAAGTATCATCTATTTAATATTTCATGTACTTACTAATAAAAAGTTTATTAATCACAATGATATCGAATATACGAATCTAATCAGTCGGTAAGTAGCAGCCCTTTTAATGTCCGACTGCTGGGCACAGGCCTTCTCACTCCGAGGAGCGAGGGTTTTTAGAGCAAAGACTCACCACGCTCCTCCACTGCAGATTGGCAGGCATAATACACAAGTGCACTCTCTATTAAATTAATTAAAAGTACGTGCGTACAAAGCACTCATTTTAGAAGTGAAACTTCTTTGGCAAACTAATTTTTAAGTGTTACTTATATTTATACTAATCTAAAACTTGACATTTCCGAGAATTAGAAGGAGAGAATAAGGAAGATATGTCAGGAATTTAATTGTTATTAAAATATTAAGTGTCGAAAATTAATACAAATAATTTATTTAAATCTCAAATGACGAATTGTAAAAAAAAATTCACGTTTTTATTGTCAATATTACAAATTATTAATTAAATTTTGCTTTTGTATTTGGAAAATAGAATTTTTGAAATATTTTCATTTTACGAAAAATAGTAAATTGACGAGTTGCAAATTAAAATGCCACATGTTACACTGCACATCTTCGTCACTCTAATCAAGCGTTTCGTCCGTAAAAAAATTACCCTCATGCGCCTAAAGAAGTGTCACTTCAAAACATTTCTAATTGCATTTACAGTAATTTTAATGCGAAGATGAACTTTTTCTATCCCCGAAATGTCATTAGCTGTTAGCTCTACTGGCTTTTACAGCGTAACCGCAGAGAAGGACGGGCTCTTATGGAGGCTGCCACTTTTCGAGTGCTTGCCCTGAAAAGGACTGGTTCTCAAGGGAGACGCCGCTCCAAAGGCGTCTACTGCGAGACCGAGACTCGGCTTGGAACGACGTTATCATGACTTTTGAACCTTTTGACGTTGGAACATTGTTTCCAGTATATAGGTATTATCTATGGTTGTTTCGTTGACGTCTGTCACAGCCATAGACAATACCTATATACTTGTTACAGCGATCGATACTTGTTGTCTTGATCGCTGACTTTTTCACAGTGACAGTATTTGTATTTATTTACTATTTATCACCCACCTCTTAACTGTGGTCATATTGACAAGTTGTTTTGTTTTGGTTCTGTTTGCGGGTTTGCTCTTTTATTAAAATTTAGCATTTGAATACAAACGAGTCCCAATATTGGTCGCCTGGAAGCTTTAGTCGGATATCAAAGCCAGCTCCAGCAAAAGGAGACAAAGCACGACAGAGATATAGATTGATGCATAATCATAACAATAGGCCGCATCTGGGAATATTCGTTAAAAGTGGCGAGCTACAGTGTCTGCTGAATAGTTATATGTCGCGGGTACTTTGCCCAACCAAGGATTTGAGTGCTCATCGCACCCGCACAGTGCGGTGTATAGTCAACGATGCGTTGCTGTGTGCCTTTCTGTAGAACCACGGCAGACAATGCCGCGGGAGCAGATGAGGTTACATTTCATGGGTGAGTATTCAGTCTCATCACTAGTTTTGGTGCTAGTGATACTCAGTTGTATGTAATTCAAGAGTCAAAACGAATACCACACCACTCTAAAATCAATAAACATACTTTTCCGGTTTCAGTAATATTAATTTGATGCCATAGTTAATCAAATTTTTTGAAACCTATTCATCAAAGTACATTAGGAATTAGTAGAGAACACAATTATGTAAAATTATGCAACAATTCAAATGTATGTTTCAAATTCTATTTGGTTTACATTTTTTCAACTCTGCACTAGACAAACTGTTTGCCGTGTATGTGTTTTATTTGTCCAGTAATAAAGACAAATATAAGGATATGCAAAGTGCATTCTTGCTTGGAAAGCTCATGTATTTTCCTCTTTCATTCCACAGTTAATGAGATTCCAAAACATTATATTTACTTATTATCAATGATCTACAGCATCCTAACTCAGATAATGCAAAGACATACAAATGAACAAATCTTATGCCAATTACACATTGTTACACATTGCCACAACAACTAAAAGATATAAAAACTATAAATCTTTTTTAAATTAAATTAAATATTTACTTGCAAAGGCCTTTTGCAATATTGACAAATAATTATCAAAAGTGACAATTAGGTATAATTATATGTATTAATATTGACATGTATAACAATTTTCACAATAGTATTATTAGCAAATGTATATATAATAAATAGATTCGAATAATTTTAAATTATATAACACTTTCTGATGTAAAATTTTATTTAATATCTCAATGAAAATTGTAATTATAAAAATAGTATGGCCACTTGTTGCATGTGTAAACTGTAAATATGTGACATATACCAATAGTACTGCAATAAATGATTTGATTTGTACAATAAATTTACAGAGATATTTATAAGGGTCTGGATGGACTAATGTCATAGAATAGGAGATTTTAGAGCAGTTGAAAATGTTGAGTTAGAGCAGTTGAATTGTGGCTAATCTGAAGTTTTGCTAGGTTTACAGGGGAGCACAAAAAGCCCAATATGCTTTCTTGAAATAGGTCTTACTTAACAATTTGTATATATAAAGAAAAAATTCCACCAGGGTCACTGTGGGGTTTTTCACTGCATAGATATAACAATTTACCCTTAAACAATATTGATGATATCCAGAAGAAGCTCCACCATTTTTCCATGTAGTACTTGGAAGGTGATCTATTCTACTGGTATACTGACATTGCTAAAGACATTTTAATTATCAAAAAATTAATAAGTATTTCATGGAAGGATACAATGATATAATTGAAGACATACTTATCAAATCAAATTATCTTTATTCAAGTAGGCATATTACAGCACTTTTTAAATATTTTTATTTTCTTTTCCACACTATAATTCTAATGTACGTGATGGTACTTAAGAACTACTTAAAAACTAAAATTACGAGGGTTTGCGTCCCGATCTGAGAAGAGCCCACAACTAACTCAGTCGGGTATTTTGTTTTTTTTTGTTACCATCATCATTACAATATCATTGTTGTTTGTTCACTGCCACGCGTTTCTATTGTCTAAGTAATCTTGCAACTTATAATATGATTTTTCTATCAACTTTCTTTTAACAAAGACTTTGAATTCATTAATTGACATCTCTAGAACGTCTTGTGGGAGTTTATTATAGAAACATATACAGTTACCCTTGAATGAGTTGTTAACTTTATGCAGTGTACTAGAATTTACAACAAGTTTGTTTTTGTTTCGTAAGTTATATGATATACATTCACTCTTTTTATGAAAAGAGTCAATGTTTTTATCTACATACATATTACATTTTCTAATATGTGTACCCAGTGAACTGTCCTTATGTTAACCGCCTTGAATTTGTTTCTTAGAGACTCTTACATGTTCCCAGTTTCCCGTTGGATGCAACACTCTGCATGAAGTGGCTTAGGGCCCTCGGAAAACATGATCAGTCTTTAGAGGACTCTGCAGTCGTCTGCTCTAAGCATTTTCTGGATGATGACTTTTGCATTGTTAAAGGCTTGAGACAAGTTCGTATTGGTGTTGTTCCATCTACAGTCAAGGTTGTTATTTTTTCTTTAAATTATTGCTGGATATAATTAAGTAATGAGGGTCCCTTCCTCATTTACTAATAAGAATAAAGAAATCCTGCTGCCATACATAACAATTTTCCAAATTTATTGCATTGCTTTCAGGTGTGCCAATTGAGCACAGATTATCTCGCCAGTGTCAAATTTAATTATACTGTTAAAAAATAAAAAGAAAAACACAATATGCTAATACTAATAATAAACATAAATTTTACAAACTTAATAATAAATGAACTAACATTATATATATTCACATAGATATTTACAGTTATTACGATACACAAAACTTTAAAAATCTGGAATCTACATTGGAAGGAGAAGACCGTAAATGGAGTGGGAAAGTTTGGGTCAATTAAGAAGGATAAGTAGGTGTTAATAATGGCAGACACTTTGGAAGATCTCAATGCAATGCTTGATGACCTCATCAGAGCTTCTCAACCGGTGGGCCTAAAAATGAACATGGATAAAACGAAAGATATGTGCAATATTCATGTTCCGCTCCACCCAGTCATCGTTGAGAACTCGGAAGGTAACCGCCGAATCCAACTCGGTTGGGCGCTCAGAAAACTACGGTAGATATTTGTGTCCGATACCCCTCAGTGCCTGAAGACAAACTCTTCGAATAGTGCGTGTTGCCAGTGATGACCTACGGCTCCGAAACGTGGTCGCTGACTATGGGCCTCATACGAAAGCTCGACAGTCGCTCCGCGTGCGATGGGGAGGGCTATGCTCGGAGTTTCTCTACGTGATGAAATCAAATCAGAAATGGGAAGATTCGCAACATAACCAAAGTCACCGATATAGCCCTACGAATCGCGAATCTGAAGTGGCAATGGGCGGGGCACATAGTCCGATGGACCGATGGACGTTGGGGCCCGAAGGTGCTGGAGTGGCGACCCCGCACCGGTCGGTGCAGTGTAGCGAGACCCCCCACAAGGTGGACCGACAATATCAAGAGGGTCGCGGGTAGCCGCTGGAGTCAGATGGCGCAAGATCGGGCCTTGTGGACATCATTACTTGAGACCTATGTCTATGATTGGAAATAGACAGGACCTTGTTTGGGAATGAAATAATTTTTGGAAAATGATCACTGCCATAAAAGGAAGGAAGGGCCTTCCAATGTAATTGAGAGGCGAGATTGGGGGAGCAAAGGGAGAGATCAATGGCAGATTTAAGATTTTGGTCTGGGAGCACTCAGCATGTTGAAGAGACCTACATCATCAAAAATGTCAATGAACAGCTGAGAAACCCATGACAATAATTGAATTAGGAAGGAAATAAAGTATGGATTGGATTTCGGGCATTAAAAAAAAGGATTGAGACATAGAGGGAAACAAAAGAAATATTCAGGGTACAGACGGCAACAGCGTTAATCTGTTGACTGAAGAAGGGAAGAGGTATAGAGGAAAATGGAAGGGAGTGCCTTATAAATAAGGCACAACCTGCATATCTTACAACCCTGTCATTCCTCAAACAGAAGAAACCTGGAACTCGAAAGCGAGATCCAGGCGTCAACCATGTTTGAGAAATAGCAATACACTTAGATTATACAAGTTTATAAGATGGAGTTCACTACATGAAACAACAATGCTAAGAAGGAATTCAGCAATGAATTCCAACATTTTGCCCTGTGAGGTAAAGGATGGACAACCATTAGGTATGGATGAGGAGTAATTGCCAACAATCTCACTATGAGATTTATTGTCAAAGCCTAAGGTATGTAATTAGGAATTACGTGACGAACGGAAGACTGTTTGTCGGTAGGATTTCCAGGTAGGGTTTTATTTAGATGGACTGGTAGGGGGATAGGAAGGAGTGGAGAAAATTTCCTTTGCTACCTCTACATATGATTTCCTGACAGGAGGAAGCCCAGATGCTGCTTCCATTTACGAGACGTTATCCTGGAACATTTATGGACTGTTGTCGGGCATATTGGGGGCATTATTTATCAGTAGCAAAATGTTTCGCAAAGCAATGTAAACAGGTAGAGAACTCCTTAACAACACTGCCAGTCACCTGAATGACCTTGACGTGGGAAAAGCAACAATTCATGCATTGGATAGTGGGAAGTTTGTATGTTTCTACAGGAAGGAAGGAGTAGTAAGAATATACATGAACAGGAAGCATCTATCCTTTAAATGTAAGTACCACTGACTGGGTTGATACCCAGGTGGTAACACCTTCTGATACCGACTTGCTATTTAGCCTCCGTACTTTAAGAACTATGCCACATCCAACAGGAAGCCCCAGTGATGACACCAGTTCTTCCATCGACTATTCTTTGAGGACACCTTTTACTAAACGCATTCTTGTTATGTTATATGTTGGTATGGTAGCTTTGGATTTCGTCAGGGGCAGGATAGGGTTAACAAGAAATTGGTTAGCTGCCTCTGCAGATGTGAATTCAACATTGACCTTGATTCTTCCCATGTTTTTAACACCATCATAAACAATATTTTGAATTTTATGTTTATGTAAATATTGGCCAAATGTGATGGCGCGCACGCTTGCTTCAGAAGAGGGTTCACTTATCTCTCAACTTATTGACGATGAATGGACCTTTGTTGTCACCCGAGTAGATCTTGGGACCGTCGGATAGGGAGAGATGAATATAGTCTAATTCAACGGGTTTGGGGATTCCGCATTAATAAATTTTTCTTTGGCTGTGTGTCTGACTTGTCAGGCACTCGGTCCCCATGGCGTTTTTTTCAGTGCCTGGGTCAGACAGCTTAGGCGGAGTGTCACTCTGCATTTTTGCCCTTGCACATAGGTTACTCTTTTAACTGTATAAGCTTTAACATATAAGTTTTGTATTTTGAAATTTTCTATGTGCAATAAAGTTTTTCTATCTATCTAACCTTTTTTTTTTTTTTTGTAAGACGGGAAAAAAATCCTCATTAGGATACCGGGACGCCGCGGACGTCCCGGTTATGCCGGACTCTTACCGGCTAAAAACGACCCGCCATCCTACGCACTGTCACAATGGCGACGCTACAGATTAGCTCTAGAGTAAAACTGCGCGCGCCGCCGTGACTCCCCGTGAGGGGCCCCTACCTTGATCCTAAGGATCGAGCTACCTATGGGGCAGCGCGAAGGCGCGCCGCCCGACAACCTACGGAGCCTCGCTACGTGGGACGACGGCCTCCGCGGTCCGCCGTCCCAAAGGCTAGTGCTAAGGGGGAAGACGGCGGTCCTGGACCGCACGCCTTCTCGCCGGACGCCTACGACGGAGGGCGTGGGCGGCGGGATCCGCCTCCCGACGCCGCTCCGCGGCCTCTTTCAGCGACATCACCTCGTCGCTAAAGGAGGCCACCGCACTCCAACACTCCCTCCGCTCCACCATCGCTCGCACGACGGTGGGCAGAGACAGGTCGGTCGACCCTAATACGGCCACTAGGGCAGATCTCTGGCTATCCCAACTGGGGCACACCGCAAGCGTGTGCTCCGCCGTGTCCACGGCGGATCCACACTCGTGGCATTCCTCAGTGGGCTCCCTACGGGCCACCCGGCACAGATACCTCCCGAAGCACCCGTGCCCCGAGAGGATCTGCGCCAAGTGGAAAGTGATCACGCCGTGACCACGCGACACCCACTGACCAAGGAGCGGAGACACGGCCTCGATCGTCGACCGCCCTGCGCTCGGGTCACTCAACCGGTCCCGCCACTTGGTTTGTAGGACCGCCTGCGCCTGGCGCAGCCAGTCCCTTTCGTCCCCTGGCGAAGGGGGGTCGCCTCTCTGACGGGCGTCCGCCCTCCGCCAATATACGTCCGAGTGTACTTGCGCGTCCAGCTCCCAGGGGGCGGTACTCGCTAATACGCATCCCGCCTCCCAGGATATGGTGCGGTATCCTCGGACGATCCTGACTGCCACGACTCGCTGCGCACCTCGCAGCAGAGCCTTCGAACGTGGCGTCAAATCTCCCGCCCAGATCGGGGCCCCGTACAGGGCCATCGATCGTACCACGCCTGCGTACAGGCGACGGCACCCTACCTGCGGCTTGCC
>JACTOM010000937.1:2508088-2567974 GCA_015832385.1 Elymnias hypermnestra
ATGCCCAATGCCGATCACATTCCCGTTCTTATAACCTCTTCTAACCCCTCCAGATGTCAAACATCCAACGTCAACAAACTGTCACCACGTTGTATTGACTTCACTCAAGATAACTACTTGACGTTTCCGTTACATTCCATTACTTTTAACAAATCATTAAATTTATTATCTGATTATAATAACTGATTTGTTGGTACTGCGACATATATATTCTAAGGTCAACGGGCGTGAGTGTAAAAGTGGTATAATAATAATAATAAATCTTTATTGGTAAACAACTTATTTGAAACATCTATGGATCAATACAATATTTCTTAATATAACGATACAGATAAGATGGTTGGATGCTGATGCCTAAACTAGGTTACCCTGTACTATAGACATCAGTTGAACTAAGTTTACTCGCCAGATTCTTAATATTGGCGCCCCACTGAAGCCCAGAATCTAATGCTATAAATAAAAATACTGTAGATTTAACTTTCTGTACAGGATTATCATTAATTCGAATATTTTTACACATTTCTTTTGCATTTGGCAAAGTGAATTCAACATACTTTGATTTTGCCGAGTTTAATATAAATTATTAGCTGAATATCAAGGATGTGTTATCAGCAAATAGCACTATATCACATTTGTCTTTCACATGGTAGGTACGCTAGATTATTTATATTTATACGTATATATAACTAGCTGAATCCGTGACTTCGTCTGCTTGGATTTAGGCAAGTTGTTTTACAAATAGGAAACACACCCGCACTGCCCTTTGAGGGTGCAATGAGTCAATAGTTAACACCCCGCAGCCCCCCTTGTGGGTGGAATTTCGTGAAATCCGTTCTTAGCTAACCTCTTCTCGGCAAAAGGATTATTCCTATCAACTTTCAAGTCTCTACGCCTTATAGTTCCAGACATATCGTGATGAGTCAACAAATACCTGGATTTCTCTTATATATATATATATCGTCGTCGCTTCAACCGATGGACGTCCACTGCTGGACATAGGTCTCACGTAATGATGTCCACAAGGCCCGATCTTGCGCTGCCTGGCTCCAGCGGCTACCGGCGACCCTCTTGATGTCGTCGGTCCACCTTGTGGGGGGTCTCCCTACACTGCACCACTCCAGCATCTTCGGGCCCCAACGTCCATCGATCCGTCGGACTATGTGCCCCGCCAATTGCCACTTCAGGTTCGCGATTCGTAGGGCTATATCGGTGACTTTGGTTCTGCTACGTATCTCCTCATTTCTGATTTGATCACATAGAGAAATTCCGAGCGTAGCCCTCTCCATCGCACGCTGAGCGACTCCGAGCTTTTGGATGAGGCCCATAGTCAGCGACTACGTTTCGGAGCCGTAGGTCATCACTGACAACATGCACTGTTCGAAGAGCTTTGCTTTTATATATACACACATATAGATTTCGCCACATGCATTCAAACCTGATCGCGTGTGGGTGCTCTCGTTGTACACTACAATAATACACTTAGCTTTGTTATTAAGACCCTGGTACCCAACGTCGATAAAAACGGAGAACTCCTCTCAATTCTAAAACAGAGCTATTACAGAAAATCGGCGTTAATAACAATATTTAGACATCCTCTAATTACAAATCTTATACGATAACTATAAAATAGTCAAGTGATGATACGCATACACTATTTATTAGTAATCTAACAAATATAATAGTAGTGATCTCTAACAGTTGTGGGTTAGTTGTAGGACAGGCGCGAAGGAACTCTCCTAAATTTAGATTATGAGTCGTTCAATATCGTCATCAGGCGTACATTGAATTTGTGGTTAAGTGTCGTGCAGGTTTTTGTAGGTATTTGCAGGTATTTTTCTAATTTTAATCTGTGGTTATGGTTTTAGGTTTGTCAAGAAGGATACCTAAAACAAACCCTTTGCATAGAATGTGCTCAGCGTTTGATAAATTTCGAGAAGTTCAGGTCCAAGAGCTTGAAGGCCCGTTCAGCAATGATGGACTTGGTCAAAATGCACGAAACAGTAAGCAAAAAGTGGTTAATAATGCAAGACTTGCTATAAGTTAATATGACCAGTTTTCCTTGTTTCCGTTAGGTAACAATACGACATATAAAGAACATGAACTACATAAGAGAACAAATTAAATCTGAGATTGTCAAGATAGCTTTTGCACCTGACCACTGCGATTTACACATTAAAGAATGCAACTATGAAGATGTGCAGACAGACCCAAGGAACATTGTTCTACCTAATGCTGATGCAGTAAAAATTGAAAACTATGAATGTGATATAAGGCTGGAGTTGGAAGAAACAAATGAAGATAATGGTGATGTAAATATTGAAAGTTGGAATCCCACTGAGTGTAAAAATAATGTATCAGACGCCAGTATATTGATGGATACGAAACTTATGGACGAAGCTCTCGGCAAGGAGCTGGATTTACCTAAAGCTATCAAGTCAGAGTGCTCAGTTTGTTCTGACGACGACTACAACGGCCACAACGACGACACGGTAAGTGCGCTGTTGATACAATTGAAAATAGTGTACTTTAAGTAACAATTATATGAATTCAAAAAGAAAGCCTGGAAATTCAGTGCAACGTTCGGTTATTTTTAATCATAAAGTTTAATATATACAAGTTTGATCCAAAATGATAGCTGTTAAAAACGGAAATATTTGTTATACAGCGTGTTCAGAAAGGGTAGGGGGTATTTGTAAAATCAATTAAAACCAAACCACAGGTCAGAAAAAGGAAATGTATATATATTGAATTTTACAGAAGATATTGGAAAATAATTTGTCAAAAATTATGTTGTCCAAATGTTGACCCTTGCTTTGCTGGCATTCCTCTAAACGAAATCTACACATCTCTCCGGAAATGGCGGCCATTTCCGGAGATATGTGTAGACGTTTGTTTTGCTTCAGATGCAGTAGAGTTCGTGACTTATTTGCATACACTTTCTGCTTAAGGTATCCCCATATTAAATAATCAAGGGGTGTCAGATCAGGGTTTCTCGGAGGCCAGTTGATGGTTCCTCGACCAGAGATCACTTTTTCGGGGAAAAGTTGATTCATAACCCCAAGCGATTGGTTTGAAGTGTGGTAAGTCGCCCCAACTTGTTAAAACCATGTCTCCGCATTAAAACCTTCAAACTCTTTGTGAAGCCACAAAGTTTCGTAACATGACTCAATACCGCGCACTATTTACCGTAAGTGCTCTCTCTCGCCGGTCTTCATAAAAAATAAGGCCCAATGATGCCTTTCCCAGACATGGCAGCCCACACGATAACCTTTGGTGTAGTGGTCGTTCATATTTCTCTCTCGGATTTTCGTTGGACCTGGAGCGGCAGTTTTGTTTCCTTACATGCCCGTTGCAAAATTTGCTTCATCACTAAACAGGATGTTTTCAAACGTTGGGAAGCGTCGAAGCATTTCATTTTGCAAAAGTCAGTCGAAGAGGATAGTCGGTAAGTTTCAGTTCCTGCGAGCTGAATTTTGTAGGCTGTAATATGTAAATCTTTCTTCAAAATTTTGGGCAACGACGATTTTTTAATGTTACGCCTTTGACCTCGTTTGCGGACTAATAGAGACGGATTTTGACGCACTGAAACTTACTTCTTCAATTGTTGGGTTCGATCAGAGCGTGGGCGACCTGGATGGTAAATCTTCACACTCGAAGCGGTATTCTCAAACATTCGAATCCATTTTCTGATGGTATCGTCCTTCGGAGCATTCTGCAATATAAACGTTGAGCTGACACTCTAATCACCATTGCGATAATAAGCGCGTATGCAAAAAGCACGACGGTTTCCTGGAACGCTTCCATGGTTATTAAATCTCCAAATAATGGCGGAGCACGCTATCCTATCCAATCCCCGACCAATCGCGCCGTTGCTCGGACAGATACAAATTCCCCCCCACCCTTTCTGGACACCGTGTATATAGTTTGGGTGGCAGAGAAGGGATACGCTTACTTAAAAAGTAGTTGGTATTTCCCGAAAGATCGCTTTTAGTAATGTACTGGTGTTGCTCTCCATGCAGCGCCACGCGGAGTGCGGTAGTGAGGAATGCGACACCCAGTTGGCCAATCGCACTCAAACGGTCCTGCACTCACAGCAACGGTGAGTGCGCTTCGAGCTCACTAGAGTGTCCAATATTGTATGTATCGAACAGAATTTTCAATTGTTTACGCAAAATGAATGTTTCTATTCTAGGCTGTTTAGAGTTCATTCAAGTTTTACGTTAGAAAAATACGTAATTTTATCATCTGTTCGTGACCCAAATGTACAACGTTAAGCTTAAAATCTTTTTGAGCTTAGTGCGGGTTTTTGAGCACCTTCAGAGAGGAGTGTTTATTCTATAACATATAGGGAATTCAACCGCAGTGCATACAACGATAGCAGTTACTTGCCATATTGTTCAGGTGATAATTAGACGCGTTTTTTCCAGTGGGACCAATCAAGCATGGGGCGGTGATCCCCTTGCCGACTACCCTGTCTCGTCAGGTAAGTGGAATCGTAGCATAATTAACTTTTAATACCACAATCACTTCTTTCTTTATTTGCAAACTATATAGGCCTTTAAAACAGTAAACCAATAGTCTAACAACTTATGAACACTACCTGTTACCGGTGTTTATAACACGTATTGATATCGTGACTCCTAATGGTAACTGTATACGTTTCTATAATAAACTCCCACAAGACGTTTTAGAAATGTCAATTAATAAATTCAAAGTCTTTGTTAAAAGAAAGTTGATAGAAAAATCGTATTATAAGTTGCAAGAGTACTTAGACGATAGAAACGCGTGGGAGTGAACGAACTGCTCTAATTTGAATTGAAATATATTAAACTAATATGATATTGTAATGATGATGATAACAAAAAAAAAAAAAACCCGACTGAGTTTGTTGTGGGCTCTTCTCGGATCAGGGCGCGAAGGAACCCTCGTAACTTTAGATTTTAAGTCGTTCTGGAGTATCATCATCAGACGTACATTAGAATTAGAGTGTGGAAAAGAAAAGAATAAAAAATATTTGACGATTCAAAAGTGCTGTAATATGCCTACTTGAATAAAGATATTTGGATTTGATTTGATTTGGTTTAATGTAGAGTAATGATAGAGAGAATGTTGTTTATATAGACTGCTGTATATTTTCTTCAACGATTTATCTAAATACTTACCCGTTAGTGTCAGGCTGTTAATCCATGGAGAATTTCATTGTTTTCGTTAAATTCCTTGGTCCAATTGATAATAATCGGTACACATTAGGATTTGCCTTATTTATAGCGCATTGCAACTTGGAACATTTACAACAAAAAAAAAACTAAAGAACAAGGTCATAGATAACAAATTTTTTTTTTAGAAGGCAAAGGTCTTGAGCATTTAGGCCATTTTCGATGTGATTTGATTATCGTCGATTTATTATATCGATAGTTGTTATCCGCCCACCATGCTGTACTACTCATTGACATGCTTCTTCCTTGGGTAGAAAGAAAGAAAGAATAAAGAACTTTTATTTGAATTGTACAACTAATACACATTTAGTAAAACATAGTGATATTAATTAACAATTCGAAAAGGAATTTAGCTCAGCAATTTGCTGAAGAAGAAAAAGAACGCACAGCGCTGATTTTCAGCTAAAGTTTTGTGAGGCCACGGCCATCCGCAATAGGTCAAATAAAAAGAAAACCTTAAAACGTAAAAGACTTACAGACTAGTGTAAAGATAATAAAAATTTAGAAGAAGTACATGTAGAACTACCCAACCCTATTATATTAATTATAATACTTACACTAAGTATACCTAATATCTTAAACTTTATGGGCGGTGGAATATTGTTCCAGCACCCAGTGGCTGTGTAATTAAAATTACCCCTGAATGCAGTGGTGACGGGGGTATTTGATTCCTAGTACTTCTAAGACTATCTGTTACTCCATCATGCACCCAAGTCAGTTAACTGAGATACGACGATTCACCTGTTTTTTTAACTTCGAATAATAAAGCTGCGAGATGGAGTTTCCGTCTTAATTTCATTTTTAATAATTTGTGTCGATTCAAGTAGGGTGGAACGTGGCCGCAAGGCGGAATGTTAAAAGAGAGACTTGCACAGGCATTTTGTGCACGCTGGACGAGACATGCGTTTCTCAAAACGGAGAATCGGGATCAAATATAAGCCCCAAGTTCTGTACTTAGTAAACCCGTTCTAGCAACTTGCCATCCAAACTCGGCCATTCCCTTTGAGAAGAGAGCTTATTTTATTTTATTTTACAGTTACACCAACAAAGTAAACACTAATAAAAACACTTAAAGACTAGTTATGACAATTGTGCTAAGTGTCACCTCAATTATAGGTATAAACATATATCTAGAAAAGGGAAGTTTAGGCAACAATTATAGTATGACAGTTAAAAAATAAAAATTAAAAGTATCAAGTTAGACTAAAGACTAAATTAGAAATTAAACAAAATTTTTAACTCTGAATTTTGCGCGAATTTTACTTTTAAAACTGATGAGGGGGTCTGAGAATATGTCCGTCTCGGTATCGGTGGTAACAGCAACGTTATATTCTTTAGATATTCTATTTAGTGCAGAATAATAGCCGAGGTTCGTTCGAGCGTATTTTGGGACAAATGGAGAATATTTATCACATCGCGGTAGCCTCGCTGGAATAGCAATGCTAGTTTGAGAAAGCAAGTAAGGACTATCAATTATGCTGTTAATTAGTTTGTATAGGGAAGTAACGTCCACTATTTGTCTGCGGTCGCTCAAGGATTCAAGCTTGAAATGGTCCTCACACCGTGGCAGCTTCTTAGCCATGTTGCAACTGTATGATAAGTGCCACAAGAATCTTTTTTTTACTCTTTCTAAACGTTTTACGTAAATATCATAGTACGGGTTCCACACAACGCTGCTATACTCTAAAATACTGCGCACGAGAGATGTATATAGAGTGATTTTAGTGTGTGGGTGTTTAAACTCTTTGCAATTTCTTAAGACAAATCCTAGTGTTCTGAAGCCCTTGCTCACTATATTGTCAATGTGTATGTTGAATCTTAATCTGCTATCAAGCGTAACTCCCAAATCTCGGATGTGTTCTACCTCAGATAGTAATTCGCAATTAATAAAGTATGACCTAGGCAATGCTATCTTTTTTCTGGAGAAGCGAATAACATGACATTTTTGATTATTCAGGGACATGCCATTCTGACCACACCATGAGACTAAATTATTTAGATCATTTTGAAGTAGATGGTTGTCTTTCATTGAGTTTACTGATCTAAAGAATTTCAAATCGTCAGCGTACAAATAAAATTTTGAATTTTGAAAGCAAGTCCCAATGTCGTTAATAAAAATATTGAAAAATAAGGGCCCCAAATGCGAGCCCTGCGGGACACCAGAATATGTAGTGAAAGGTTCTGAAGAATGACCCCCGATTACAACTTTACACATTCTTTCGGTAAGGTACGACTTGCACCATTTTAAAAGTGGACCGGTGATTCCATAAACAGAAAGTTTTTTTAGTAGTAAATCGTGATCTACTTTGTCGAAGGCTTTACTAAGATCCGTATAAATTGCATCTACTGAATGACCACAGTCAATTGCAACGGAAAGTTCTTCAATATACGAAACCAAGTTAGTCGTGGTTGATCTTGATTTAGTAAATCCGTGTTGTTCCAGAGCAATCAGTTGTTTAAAGTGCCAGGATAATATTGGGAAAAGAAGAGATTCAAAAACTTTGGCAAACACTGGTAATAAAGAAATAGGCCTATAGTTCTTAACTTTGCTAGCATCGCCATCTTTGTGCAATGGAATTATGAGCGACGTTTTCCACAAAGATGGAAATTTACCGGTATTTAGGGATTTATTAATAATAATCGAGAGAGGTAAAGCCAGCGTGCTAGCACATTTTTTTGCCAGAACAGATGGTATGCCATCTGAACCGGCACCCTTCCTTGAGTCAAGTCTTTTTAACACCCTGTAAACTTTATCTTTGGTAACAGAAATGGTTGACAAAGTATTTGAACTATTTGGTATATTAATTACAGTACTAGTAGGTAAATATTTCTTGACGTAGACTGAGGAGAACAGATTAGCAAAAAGTTTACATGTATCAGATCCAGTAGTTGCAACTTCATCGTTGAGAGACATGAGAGACAGCTTAAGTATTTTACTCCTATTTCCGAATAGCATACATTTTGAGTTAGATGGATTTCATGCGAGAGAACTTCGATGTGGCCCAGCTACTTATTCTATCAAGATCTTCGTTAATAAGTTTTATCGCAATATGATGTTCCGAAGGCTTATAAGAGTAATACAGTCGCAGATAGGGATAAAGGAATGAGTTTGCTTAACGGTCGTTTTAAAACTGAACCTTTGCATTGTACTTCTACTACTCTGGCTTCCTTATCAAGGCGAATAAACAGCTTTGTTATTTTTCCCATTAACCATTTAGTTGGTGGTAAGTCATTGTCATGCTATTGTGTTCAGCTTGAAATCGTTAAATGAGGATTTCCCGTGAAACTTATAATATTAAAATAATTTCTTTGGATATGGTTTTAATTCAAAATGCAGAAGAAAATCATTCTTAATGGCGTCAAATGTTCATATAATTATGCGATGCCTTGGGCGTGTTATCTACTCTTTTGATACAGCAGATGACCAAAATTTCATATCTCGAGATGTCCCTGTATGAAACTCATTTCACCTAAACGTCTGTACTCCCCTCTGGATGTCAACAAGACGAGCGAGCCCGATCTCGTGGTTGTGCTAAAAGATGAGCTTCCGAGTTAACTCCGATCTCAACACGTCTCTTATGGCAACCGTTTTCTTGTTTCTTCCCTAGTACACGCGATACACCCTGCAATATATTCTTTGGTCACTTTAGATACAGTATCGAATGAGATGTTGTCGCACTTACTACTACGAAAAAACGGTCTTTCTCAACTCCGGAGGAGTGGGGAGAGGGTACCAGCTTACACGCTCCAATATATTCTTTTGTACCTTTAGATTCACTTTCAAATCACATGTTATCGCACTTCCTACTACGAAAAATCGGTCTCGCTCAACTCTAATGGTGTACATTAATGAGCAATTTCATTTCAGTGAAATTGTTGCCGACTCAACTATACCAACTAGCCAGCGAAAAGAAAAACACGTTAGAGACAATTGAAGAGCTCTCTAAAAACCGTATTATTGCATCAGAACCAGAAGGCGGTGAGCCGACAAATTCCCTAACATTGAACATGGCCATAGAAACAGAACTCAATTTCGATAAAATAGTTACTGGTGATGAGCATAATTATTGTGAGCAGGAGTACTATTGTGAGCATTGTGAATACAAATGTGGCGAACGCGTTGATATTGTAAAGCATTTGAAAAACCACACCAATGAGGAACGTCTGTCACGTACTTCATGCGATCGTGCAGTCAAAAGTAAAAGTAGTTTAGCGAGTCACAAGAAACTTAACTCTGGTGAAAAACCTTTCTCATGTAATTTTTGCGACTATGCATGCAGAAATAAAGGACATCTAGTAACTCACGTGAGAATTCACACAGGTGAAAAACCTTTCTCATGTAATTTGTGCGACTATGCATGCAGAAATAAAGGTCATCTAGTAACTCACATGAGAATTCACACAGGTGAAAAACCTTTCTCGTGTAAATTATGCAAGTATGCATGCAAAGAAAAAGGAAATCTAATTACTCACATGAGAATTCATACAGGTGAAAAGCCTTTTTCATGTAATTTATGCAACTATGCATGCAGACTAAGAGAACACTTAAAACGTCACATGAAAATTCACACCGGTGAAAAACCTTTCTCGTGTAAATTATGCAACTATGCATGCAGAACAAAAGTAGATCTAGTAATACACATGAGATTACACACCGGTGAAAAACCTTTCTCATGTAAAGTATGCGAGTATGCAAGCAGAAGAAAAGATAGCTTAATACGTCACATGAAAATTCATACCGGTGAAAAACCTTACTCGTGTAAATTATGCGACTATGCATGCAGTAGAAAAGGAAATCTTGTAAGTCACATGAGAATTCACACCGGTGAAAAACCTTTCTCATGTAAATTATGCGAGCATTCATTCAGTAGAAAAGTACATCTAGTAAGTCACATGAAAATTCACACCGGTGAAAAACCTTTCTCGTGTAAATTATGCAAGTATTCATGCAGAAGAAAAGAACATCTAGTAAATCACATGAGAATTCACACTGGTGAAAAACCTTTCTCGTGTAAATTATGCGAGTATGCTTGCAGAGAAAAAGGTAGTCTAGTAAAACATATGCGAATTCACACTGGTGAAAAACCTTACTCGTGTAAACTATGCGAGTATGCATGCAGAGAAAAAAAAAATCTATCGACACACGAGAAGAAGACACACCAGTAAAAAATCCTTCACGTGTAAATTATGCGAGTATGCATGTAGAACAAAAAGAGCTCTAGTAAGACATGAGAATTCACACCGGTGTAAAACCTTTCTCGTGTAATGCATACCACAATGCATGCAGAAGAAAAGTAGTACTAGTGACCCACATGAGAATTCACACCGGTGAAAAACCTTGCCCGTGTAAATTATGCGATACGTGCACACAAAAAGAAAAATTAATACACCACATGGGAATTCACAGCTGAGAAAAGCCTTTCCCATGTATTTTGTGCGACTATGCAAGCAGAAGAAAAGATAGCTTAAAACGTCACATGAGAATTCATACCGGTGAAAACGTATAAATTATGCGAGTATGCATGCTGTAGAAAAGGAAATCTTGTTAATCACATAAGATTTCACAAAGGTGACGCAAATGGTTTACGCTTCTCTTGTAATTCATACGAAATTAAAAGTGAAACACACAATCGTGAGCGAGCAGCCAAGAAAGTAACTCATGGCGCGTTGTTACAAAAGTGGTCTAAACAAAACCTAACTAGTTCGCAATTTAAATTTAGACATTCGGTCTCATATTGATATTCTTTTAAAAATCAAATCTAAAAGGACCACAGGTATTATGAGTATATTGGTGCGGGCCACATTATCTCTAATATAGAGTGCAGAGGCGGGTGCCACGGTCCAGGTAGCGGGGGCGTTGAATGGACTGTATAGGGCGATGCGATGTAAGGAAGTATAGGAATTTAGAATTTAGTGAGGTGTCCGCTTAAAAAGTGAAACAAATGAAGGGAGAAAGGAATCTCATGCACGTACCTGGAGTGTCAGGCAGGAAGTAGGGTTGTGCACCGGGCGTGGATGCGCGGCGAAAAGCACTATCACTCAATTACACGTCCTACTCCTTTAATAGTTCATGCGGATATTAGATCTTCTAAACGAAGATACGAGCGGAATTGTCAGCGGTAGGCGAAAATACAACTTCGGCGTCGCGGCGGATGCGTAAGCGAGTATATTGCATGCGAGAGAAAAGGTAGGGTACTTGGGAAAAGATGTTATTACGCGGCACCATCAAAATATAAAAACCAAATTACCGACGACGTATTGTTTTCTTTTCAAAATTATCATGGGGGCTATAATATGAAAGATGCTAAAAAGTAACATGATAACTAACATATCAGTTATTTGCTACTTTACTGATAAAATAACAAGTAACGAAAATAAATCCATAAGAAGTGTCAATAATTTACAATAAAGTGAGCAATTTTATGTATGGTACATTAAATACATTAGCTTGGGAGAAAGGGCATATAATTGAACAAACTTTATATACATTTTATGAAATAAAATTATTTTACAAGAGATTAACATGTTTTGCTATAGCATCTTATTTTTTATTTTATTTTATACCTCAAGACTATACAAATAATACAATCTTCTTTTTAAATAGTGTCTATGATATATTTTGTGTGCCCATATTACTTCATCTGGGTACCTTACCTACTATGTATTCTATGGAAAAAATAACTTTTCAGTAACAAATAACTTGATAAAATATCAGTTATTTGACCTATAATAACACCCAGTTACTGTTATTAAAAATAGCATTAACTACCATGCCTACTAAGAAGAAGCAATTTCTATCCCTAATAGAATCCCTAACTAGTACATCCAACCATAGATGCCCTCAAGGATATTTTATTGTTTCAATATTTTATTCTAAATGATTTGTCGATATTATGGAAACCACACATCGATGTTTTCTAGCTGAACATCGATATGTTATTGATCATCGACGAATATCGATATCTATACATGTGATTCAAAAATTGTGCTTCATCTTTCGAAGAGCGAGTATTGCTGAGTGTATTTTATTTCATTGTAACGATGTTGTTTATATATATAAGATGTGTGTATTAGTTTCAATCCTTTGATGATAAATAAAACTGTGTTGATCTGTAGAAACAAATAAGCGATATAAAAGTTAATATATCACTATGTTTATCTACATAAATGAATAATAATATAATATATTTTTCGTTAGTTCTTTATAACAGCTTAATTTTTGATACAAAAATAGCCGCGGCATAGCGTTCAAACAGTGCAGTAGATGCCAGCGCCATCTAGTACGTATCTATTAGAGTTACTCCAAGGAGATCTATATGATCTAGTAGAAAATGAAAACTAGGAGTTGAACATCTACAACCAGTATATAGATATTGTCTTTGGTCATGCCCTATCTCCTGCTTATTGCCACTTCAATTATTTAGACAATAATCGATAGATATTGCCTATGTACAAATTCGATATTTTCTATTTTTGTATTAATGCTGTTGCTTTACCAAACTGAACTTGCATAATTTCTTACGAATATTAATAATCAGTACTAAGCGATTGTAAAGAAATATGTATACAAACGTATGAACAATGAAAATAGAACAAATTTTAAGTCTAACTAATTAAATCAGAATGAATCGAGGTTACAATATTTTTCATTATGCACATGTCGATATTGATTGAAATTATCGTCTCGTCTAATTTCTCGAACGAACGGCAAACCGGATCACTGCGACTGTATCAAGACTGATTGATTTCAACATGTTGTCACTGTCCACTAAGCACACGTTAGTGATACAACCGATTATTTTGGATGAAAAACTGTTTATTTAAGGATTTCTTTAGGTTTAGTAAAATTACAACATAAAAAGTAATCATAGGTTTAGCAAGTATTTAATTGCTTATATTAGTCAATATTGCAGAAATCAATTGAATTCTAGATTATATTTACGAGCTATTGTAAAGGATTATCGCCGTATTGATGGATTAAAAAAAAGAATTCTTTACATTGCCTCAAATGTTTTCGACCATTCATCGCAGGTGGCATTACAGCCGCCTGTGCAGTGGGAGTATAACATTTATATCCTCATTATTTCATGCAAATTTTTAAGTGCACTTGCAACGTGATTGCAGGCAAAATATACAATGTTTTTTTTATTTGACAATAGTATATTAGCTGAATAAACCCTGAAACTAAACTAAACTTTAGGTCGTGGTCAAAACATCAGAATAATTATTTATCAATTAGATTTTTTTATTAATTAGATATCGTGGCGAAGCAATGATATCCATGGAGTGCCTTCATTGAAACCAGTGTATTAAAAACCTTTATTATCGGTCTTTCGATAACCGGTTGAAATCACTCTGTGTACATTTACCAACTCTGTAGTCTGTGGTGATGCTGATAACAGATATTAGAAATAATTACACTGTGGTCATGTTGACAATTTAATTACTTCATCCTCGTATTGCTTAGCTTATAAAATTTTCCCTAAATTTCCACGGTTAGAATGTATTAATACGAATTACAATAACCAATCGAGCATTGAAATACCCATTCGCATGTCCGAGGTATCTCCAGCAGAAGGCTATAAAGACCGTAAGAGAAACAGATTGATACCCGAGGAACAAATCAATAATCGGCTGAATGTGGGAATATTCGTTAAAAGTGGCGAGCTTCAGTATCTGCTGCATAGTTATATGTCGCGGGTACTTATTCCAATCAATGGTCTGAATGCTCACCACACAGTGCAGTGTATAGTTAACGATGCGTTGCTGTGTGCCTTTCTGTAGAAGCACTGCAGACAATGCCGCGGCAGCAAACGAGATCACATTCCATGGGTGAGTGCTCGGTTTCATCACGACTCTTGGTGCAAGAGATTTTTTTGGACTGGTTCTTTTAACGCGGCGTACGTTAGAAAGAGTCTGCGCCTGATAGCTCTACTTGTGTACTCCAATCAACAGCAGTCTCAAAGAAAGAATATGTACATAGGATGACATAACATGAAATTAATACTTATAATTAAAGAAAATAACAACTAAGAATTTCAAATACAAATAACTAAAATGAAGTTAGTATTCAAAATGACAAACATTTTTATTATAATTAATTAACCAGTTACCAAAGAATTCTGAGAATGTCTGAACAACGGTTTTGATGAGATTGTTGTCACAATTGTGAACAGTGTCCCAAAAGCCAGCAACACTGCTGCATATAATGGCATAGAAGTCAGGAATGCCAATGCCGGTAGACATAGCCGAAGCACTGCTAAAACCTTGGCATTTTTAGCTAAATACAAGGGGTATTGTTGTATTGCACTCTGAGGGTGCTACAGGCTTTTTTGTTATACAGCAGGTACAGCTGTCATGTACAGAAATTGGTGTAATAGGCTTTGAATAAAGTTGAAGTTGAAGCTTTGATTAAATTTATGTATTTGTAAATTTATTAAGTTGTAACTTATCTGTATAAAGTTTGTTACACATATATTTACATTGTGTTGCCCCTAATGCTTTATTTATATTTTTTAAGGGTGATGGTAATTAAGAGTAAAATCTATTTGTAGATAATAAATTTCTGTTTGAAGATCTCACATATCCTACAACCTTTCTTGTGCCTTCTGCAATATATGATCTGCAAAGTGGTATATGGCAACTGTCTCACCTTAAAGTTGTTAAAAGAATATTTTATAATTGGTGATGTGATTACATGTTCCCAGTTTCCCATCGGATCCAACCCTCCACATAAAGTGGCTGGAGGCTCTTGGAAAACATGGTCAACCTTCGGAAGACTCTGCAGTGGTCTGCTCACAGCATTTTCTGGATGATGACTTTTGCATTGTTAAAGGCTTGAGACAAGTTCGTTTCGGTGTTGTTCCATCTACTGTTAAGGTTGTAATTTCTTTCTTTAATTTATGGCTAGATATAATTAAGTAATGAGGATCTCTCCCTGATTTATGATTCACACTTATCGTTATTTTACTCTGACAATTTTCCAATGAATTAAACTTTATTCTTATAGAAATGCATTATGTTGTTGCTTTAAATGAGTAAAGTTTCTTGCAGCTCTGTATGATCTGCTTGGACACGGACAGAAATGTAGTTTCACTAAGTAAATATAATTTGGAAGATGCATATGAAAAGTTGACGGGATATTCTGTAAGTATTTCGTAACCATAAATGTGTCTGTATTTATGCCATAGAAGTCTATCATTCTGCTCAGTTACTGCTCCACCAAGTTGTACTATCAATAACCATTTGGCCCACTATCATCAATCGCTTGCAGAGCTTACCCATCTACAAAGGAGTTACAGTAAATTTCACAAACAAGTTGTTGTCTTGAAACAATTGAAATAAATCATGTGATTCCTTGAGCTTCTGTTGGAGTATAAATCACTATTCAATTTCACTGCGATACACACATAAATAAAATAAATTCTGATCTGGACCGCGTAAGCTATTGGGCAAAGAAAAACTGTTTAGTTTTGAACCCAGACAAATCTCAATTTATTGTTATGGGTTCAAAACATAACATTAATAAAAGTCTTAGTACCTACAATTTCATTATATCGATTGAAAATTCCAATATTGTGAGAGTAAAGGAGGCTCGGAATCTGGGCGTTATCATGGATTCGATGCTTAGGTTTGAAACTCATGTGCGGAATATTGTTCGTAGTTGTTTTTACAGACTTAAGTTATTGTACAGAATCAGACCTTACATCGGCGTAGAACTAAGAAGTAAATTGTGTGAGACTTTAGTTTTAGCAAAGTTGAATTACGCTGATTCCGTATACGGCGCAAGGCTTTTATGTAGAAGCAAAAAACTAATACAACGAGTGCAAAATGCATGTATTCGCTTTTGCTTCAATATACCGCCAAGAAGTCACGTTACCCCGTATGCGAACAACGCAAATCTATTAAAAATGGATGCGCGACGCAAACTTCATTTGGCAACGATGCTTTTTGGGGTAATGAAATGCGGGCTTCCGGTGTACCTGAGAAATAAACTAAAGTGGTCAGAAGCTGGGTACTCGGAACGCACGAAGGCTTCAAAAATTTTCCGTATAGAGCATTCGATACTTGTACACAGATCAGTCGCCTTTACTGGAAGTTTCAAATTTGCCGCCACTAAGTGCTGGAATGATTTACCACCACCAATTCGTGGAACCCAAACAATTGGATCTTTTAAGAGGAAAGTCAAGTCTCACCTGCTATCACTTCAAAAAGAGTGTGATTAAAGGTGGGACTACTGTTCCTATTTCCAGCATTTATGTGCAGACCAGATAACACTGATGTGGCTAAATTTGAACAAGTAGGATTTATTGTGCAGCGTGTAGTAATATGTATGTATGTATGTATGTGTATATATATGTGTGTGTGTGTATATGTATATGTACGTGTATGTATGTGTATGTGTGTGTATATTTAGATTTAGGTTTAGATTTGTTAATTTTCTTGATAATTTTGTAGTTGTTTTGCATTTCTTTGATTATAGATGTTATAGTAGGTTAGTATTTACATTTAAGAACTTATCGGTTAAATATAGTATTATACAAATGTTATTGTAAGTCTACTGTCGCAAGGGTGTCTGTGAAGTAACTCAGGTTCTCCCTGAAAACCAGCGTCGCAGCTTGCTGTGACTTCGAGCTGAGTGGCGAACCTTATTTGCTTCACAGATATATGTAACTATTTCACTTATATACTATTTTTTTAAAAATTGTGAAAAAAGCAAATAAAATTTTTATCTATCTATCTATCTATCTATCTACACAAGCCTAATACCATCACTATAAATTAGTTAAAACAATGAACCGCATACACTATTTAATAGTAATCTAACAAATATAATAGTAGTGATCTCTAACAGTTGTGGGTTAGTTGTAGGACAGGCGCGAAGGAACTCTCCTAAATTTAGATTGTTAGTCGTTCTTCAGTCGTTCAATATCGTCATCAGGCATTGAATTTGTGGTAAACTGGCAGGCCTACACGAATTAAGATTTATCTAATTTTAATCTGTGGTTATTGTTTTAGATTTGTCGAGAAGGATACCCGAAACAAACCCTCTGCCTACAATGTGCTCAGCATTTGATAAATATTGAGACGTTTAGATCCCAGAGCTTGAAGGCCCGTTCAGCGGTGATGGACTTTGTTGAAAAGCACGAAACAGTAAGCAACAAGTTATTAACTTCAAGACTCCTTACATGTTAATATAACCATTTTTTTTCTTTTTTCCGTTAGTTAACAATGCAACATATAAAGCAGATAAACTACACAAGAGAACTACTTAAATCTGAGATTGTCAAGACAGGTTTTGCACCTGACCACTGCGATGCAGATGTGCAAATAGACCCAGGGAACATTGTTGTACCTGATGCAGTAAAAATTGAAGACTATGAATGCACATTGGCCGAAAGTGATATAGGACTGAAGTTGGAAAAAATTAATGAAGATAATGGCGATGTTAATGTTGAAAGTCGTGATCCCACTGCGTGTATAAATAATATATCAGACGCCAGTATATTGTTGGATAAGAAACTTATGGACGAAGCTCTCGGCAAGGAGCTGGATTTAGCTAAAGCTATCAAGTCGGAGTGCTCAGTTTGTTCTGACGACGACTACAACGGCCACAACGATGATGCGGTGAGTGTGCTTTTGAGACAATTGAAAATAGTGTACTTTAAGTAACAGTTATATGAATTAAAAAAAAAAGCATAGAAATTCAAAGCAACGTGGTCCGGCTATTGTCTATCATAAAGTATATAAATATAAATTTTAACAAAAAAAGAACCGCCTTCCAAACAGACTTATAAATACATTAATATGCTCTAAAAAGTAAGAAATAATTGCGTATTCTTTTGTAGTGTTCTTCGTATTGTTATATTTGGAGTGGGGGGTCAGCCGAGGTACCTACATATAGGTGGGAACTGCCAAGTGGACACGCTGGGAACATCTTCCTTGGCTGACACCGACTCCAAATATAACAATACAAAGAACACTATAAAAGAATAATCTGTTTTGAAGGCGGTTCTTTTTTTGTTAAAATTTATATTTATTTTTTGATTTTTAGTGATCGCCTGACACTGGATCGAACCCGAAACCCTTACACCACCGCTTTACACATAATTCACCTTTCAAATATTGCAATGCAGCAACAAACGTAAGGTCATTGGCATTTGATTACAGACAGTTATAGATTTTGCCAAAAATCACACTCTTACTGTAAGCCGTTGAGGAGTTCCATTGATCTTCATATTTAACTACGACTAGCACTTGACCATACCGAAGTTACGGTAGGAAACTCAAATATCTGGATAGCTTATAGAAGATTCTGCCGAGTATCGTTGATTTGCTCCTAAGAATTGAAGAGTTCCGTCACTTTGTCATGGATTCCATCATCAGAACCTTACCATACTGTCACAAAACAACCATTGCAGTATATTCTTTCTAATAAAAAGAATCCTCGAAATCGGTTGGCGTGATCTTGAGTTATTCGTCCATTTGTCGCGCAAATTTAAGACTCATCCGGTTTTGTCATGGACGCCATCATCAGAACAGGTTTAAAAAAAATCGGACCCTATGACGAGCACCACCTTTAATTTAAAAAAAAATCGTCAAGATCGGTCCACCCATTCGGGAGATATGAGGTAACAAACTTTAAGGGTAACTGTATACGTTTCTATAATAAACTCCCACAAGACGTTTTAGAGATGTCAATTAATAAATTCAAAATCTTTGTTAAAAGAAAGTTGAAAGAAATATCGTATTATAAGTTGCAAGAGTACTTAGACGATAGAAACGCGTGGGAGTTAACGAACTGCTTTAATTTGAATTTAAATATATTAAACTAATGTGATATTGTAATGATGATGATAACAAAAAAACAAAATACCCGACTGAGTTTGTTGTGGGCTCATTTCGGATCAGGGCGCGAAGGAACCCTCGTAACTTTACATTTTAAGTCGTTCTGGAGTATCATCATCAGACGTGCATTAGAATTAGAGTGTGGCAAAGAAAAGGAAAAAAATATTATTTGACGATTCAAAAGTGCTGTAATATGCCTACTGGAATAAAGATATTTTGATGTGATTTGATTTAAAAAAAATACAGACGAATTGATAACCTTTTTTTGAAGTCGGTTAAAAATATACAAGTGAGATCCAAAATGATTTAGTTGTCAAAACGAAAATATTTGTTAATTATACTTTGAGTGGCGGAGAAGGGATACGCTTACTTAAAATGTAGTTGGTATTTTCCGAGAGATCGCTTTTAGTAATGAACTCTTGTTCCTCTCCATGCAGCGACACGCGGAGTTTGGTAGTGAAGAATGCGACACCCAGTTGGCCAATCGCACTCAAACGATCCTGCACTCACAGCAACGGTGAGTGCGCTTCGAACTCACTAGAGTGTCCAATATTGTATGTTTCTATTCTAGCCTGTACAGAGTGTAATAATTCAATTCCACGTGTTGTGTTAGAAAACTACGTAACTTTATCATATGTTTCTGACTTAATTTTACCACATTTAGCTTAAAATCTTTTTTTTTGAGCATCTTCAGAGAGGAGTGATTATTCTACAAAATATGGTAGGGAATATAACCGCAATGCGTACAACGATAGCAGTTGTTTGCCATATTGTTCAGGCGATAATTAGACGCGTCTTTTCCAGTGAGACTAATCAAGCATGGAGTGGCGATCCCTTTGCCGACTACCCTCATTCATCAGGTAAGTGGAGCCAAATTTATGTACAAGGCGTGAGAAATGTTACATACATACATAGCATCACGCCTCATTCCCATAGGGGTAGGCAGAGACAACATCCTTCCACTTGCCACGACCCTTGCATATCTCCTTCGCTTCTTTCATTCTCATTAAACCTTTCATACAAGTTCGTCGGTTTAGTGTACTCTTGACCTGGCCGTTATTTAAAATGTCCTGGATTTGGTCCAGGACATTTTAAATAACACATCTCTTATAGCAACTTCTACTCCACAAGTTCTGACCCGTCTTCTTGTTAGGGTTCCCTAGTACACGAGATACACGCTCCAATATACATTGGAGCGTGTATCTCGTCCCTTTAGGTTCAGTTTCAAATGAGATGTTATCGTACTTACTACTACGAAAAACCGGTCTCCCTCAGCACCCGATTACCAGGTTTAATGGTGTATATTAACGAGTAATTTCATTTCAGTGAAGTTGTTGCCGACTCAACTATACGAACAAGCCAGCGATAAGAAAAACAAAATTGAAGAGCTCTGTAAAAACAGCATTATTGCATCAGACCCAGATAGCGATGAGCCGACAATTTCCCTAACATTGAACATGGCCATAGAAACAGAACTCAATTTCGATAAAATAGTTACTGGTGATGAGCATAATTATTGTGAGCAGGAGTACTATTGTGAGCATTGTGAATACAAATGTAGCGAACGCGTTGATATTGTAAAGCATTTGAAAAACCACACGACGGAGGAACGTTTGTCAAGTACTTCATGCGATCCTGCATGCAAAAGTAAAAGTAGTTTAGCGAGTTACGTGAGAGTTAACTCGGGTGAAAAACCTTTCTCATGTCGTTCGTGCGACTATGCATGCAAAAGAAAAGGAAATCTAGTGAGTCACATGAAAATTCACACCGGAGAAAAACCTTTCTCGTGTAAATTCTGCGAGTATGCATGCAGACAAAAAAAAAGTCTAAGAATTCACATGAAAATTCACACCGGTGAGAAACCTTTCTCGTGTAAAGTATGCGAGTACGCTTGCAGAGAAAAAGGAAATCTAGTCAGTCACATGAAAATTCACACCGGAGAAAAACCTTTCTCATGTAATTTATGCAACTATGCATGCAGAAGAAAAGAAAATTTAATGCGTCACATAAAAATTCACACCGGTGAAAAACCTTACTCGTGTAAAGTATGCGAATATGCCTGCAGACAAAAAGGAAGTCTAGTAAGTCACATGAAAATTCACACCGGTGAAAAGCCTTTCTCGTGTAAATTATGCGAGTATGCATGCAGACAAAAGGGAAGTCTAGTAAGTCACATGAGAATTCACACCGGTAATAAACCTTTCTCGTGTAAATTATGCAAGTATTTATGCAGAAGAAAAGTAGAACTAGTAAGCCACATGAGAGTTCATACCGATGAAAAACCTTTTCCGTGTAAATTATGCGAGTTTAAATTCAAAAGAAAAGAAGATCTAGTAAGACACACGAGAATTCACACTGGTGAAAAACCTTTCTCGTGTAAATTATGCGACTATACATGCAGACAAAAAGAAAAACTAGTGCACCACATGGGAATTCACAGCGGAGAAAAACCTTTCCCATGTAATTTGTGCGACTATGCAAGCAGAAGAAAAGATAGCTTAATACGTCACATGAGAATTCATACCGGTGAAAAACCTTACTTGTGTAAATTATGCGAGTATGCATGCAGAAGAAAAGGAAATCTTGTAAGTCACATGAGAATTCACACTGATGAAAAACCTTTCTCGTGTAAATTATGTGAGTATGCATGCAGAACAAAAGGACACCTGGTAAGACACTCCAAAATTCACAAAGGTGGCATAAATGATTAATGTTCCTAGGGTAATTAGAAAGAGCCACATTTTATCTAATAAATACAATTTTTGAAGATAAAACAAATTTTTGCTTTTTTTTAACATATACCTATATCGTTACTCTTAATTCTATGCCTATGGGCCGCATTATAGAGACCTACGGGCTGCATGCGACCCGTTTTAACTAAACCTGAGCTAAAGTACACCTTTCATAGAGTGGATTTATGGTTTATTAAGTAATATGTTATAGTAATGATGATGGTAAAAAAAAAAATACCCGACTGAGTTTGTTGTGGGTTCTTCTCGGATCAGGGCGCGAAGGAACCCTCGTAACTTTAGATTTTAAGCCGATCTTGAGTACCATCATCAGACGTATATTAGAATATGAGTGTGGAAAAAAAATATAATTTGACGATTCAAAAGTGCTGTAATATACCTACTTGAATAAAGATATTTTTGATTTGATATATTGTGTAAGAAAAGGTTGCCTACCCAGGAGTTAGATCAACGGCTCAGAACCAAGCCAAATTAAAAAAAAAATGATCGTGGCGTTTTACACCATCTCCACGGAAAGTGACCTGTACGGAGAATTCCATTAAAGAGCCTCTTGAGCTCTACAAGGAACTTCTTGGGCAGTTATTGTTACGCAGCGGTGGGAATTTTATCATCTCAGATGGGGAGGTGTATTCGTCTCCCCGGAGAATGACGTTTCAGCAGCTCTTCTTGCTCCTAATAGTGCATAAGACGAAACATATGTCTAATACCCATGTTCCGCTCCACCCGGTCATCGTTGAAAACCCAGCTCTCGAAATTCTAGACGAATATACATACCCGGGACACATAGTCCAGATACGTAGGTCTAATTTCGACGAGGACGTCAACCGCCGAATCCAACTTGGTTGGGCAGCATTCGGAAAATTACGGCAGATATTTTCGTCCGATACCTCTCAGTGCCTCAAGACAAAGCTCTTCGAACAGTGCGTGTTGCCAGTGATGACTTAAGACTCCGAAACGTGGTCGCTGACTATGGGCCTCATACGAAAGCTCAGAGTCGCTCAGCGTGCGATTGGAAGGGCTATATGCTCGGAGTTTCTCTACGTGATCAAATCAGAAATGAGGAGATCCGTAGCAGAACCAAAGTCAACCTGAAATGGCAATGGATGGGGCACATAGTCTGACGGACCGATGGACGTTGCGGCCCGAAGGTGCTGGAGTGGCGACTTCGCACCGGGCGGCGCAGTGTAGGGAGACTCCCCACAAGGTGGACCGACGACAAATCGCGTAAGATCGGGCCTTGTGGACATCATTACATGAGACCTATGTCCAGCTACGACCAAAAGGGTTAGGCATAGGACATTACTGCCGCGGAGACGAGAGTGTAGAGTGGTAGTAATAGCTCAAGGTACCCGGGCTCGCTTACTCGCATGCTTAGTTAGTAACCGCACAGATTATATGATTAATAGTTTTTTTTTACTTAATGGTTTGTTTGACATAATCCTAAGTGATGACAAGAGACATGGGAGGATTAAACAATTTCGACATTGTTTCTTTTAGAAAAAATTTGCAACAACCTGACAGGGTTTTACTTGTAATTAATGTTACTTGTTGAATGCAATCAATAAATATAAAGCACCCTCTAGGTAACAGTAGAATATATAACTAAAGTTAAATTTAGATCATGGTCAAAACACGAGTGGCACCTATTGTTTAGATATCGTAGTGAAGCAGTGATATCCATGGAGTTCCTTTAATGAAAACCGTTATTATCGGTTTTTCGGTAATCGGTTCAAATCACTCTGTGGTACATATACCAACTCTGTTGTAATGCCGATAAATGATAATCGATATTGGAAATATATTACACTGTGCCTGTGGTCACGTTGACAATTAAATTATTTCATTCTTGTTTCGCTTAGCTTGTAAGATATTTCCAGTTTATATATCCAAAAAATAATATTTCCAGTTTCCACTGTCAGGAAGTATTAATACAATATCCAATCGAGCATTAAAGTACCCAGTCGGATGTTAAAGGCGCCCCCAGCAGAAGGTTACAAAGATCAACAGAGGAACAGATTGATACATGAAAAACAAATCAACAATTGTATGTGAGAATATTCCTTGAAAGTGGCGAGCTACATTTGCTGCATAGCATAGCATATATATGTCGTGGGTACTTGTCCCAATCAACGGTCTGAATGCTCACCACACAGTGCAGTGTATAGTTTACGATGCGTTGCTGTGTGCCTTTCTGTAGAAGCACTGCAGACAATGCCGCGGGAGCAAACGAGATCACATTCCACGGGTGAGTGCTCGGTTTCATCACGACTCTAGGGGCAAGAGATTTTTTTGGACTGTTTCTCTTTTAACGCGGTGTAGGTTAGAAAGAGTGCGCCTGATAGCGCAACTTGTGCACTCCAATCAACAGCAGTCTCAAAGAAAGAAAATGTACATAGGATGACATAACGTGAAATGAATAGTTATAATTAAAGAAAATTACAATTAAGAATTTCCAATACAAATAAACGATTAAAATGAAGTTTGTATTCAAAATTACAATACATTTTTATTATAATTAATTAACCAGTTACCAAAGAATTCTGAGAATGTCTGAACAATGGTTTTGATGAGTCAGTCTCCCAAAAGCCAGCAACACTGCTGCATATGATGGTATAGAAGTCGGGAATGCCAGTACAAAACCTTGGCATTTATAGCAAAATGCAAAGGACATTGTTGTATTGTACTCTAAGGGTGCTAAAGTCTTTTTTAGGAGCCACAGCTGTCAAGTATAAAAATTGGTGCAATAAGCTTTGAATAAAATAAATGAATTAATAAATGATCATTTATTTGGGATAAACAAGTAATAAGATATATGATACAGAATATAAGTAAAAATAACAGATATCCCAAATGGGAGGTGTCTCAGCATAATGCTGCATTGGTACACAAACCAATATGACGCTGATTTTCAGGCGTCCCCTAACAAAAAATTAAATTAAATTAAAAAGTAAAACACAAGTAGTGTTCGGACTGCCTCGTTCGTTTGACATATTTTATGACTATACTAAGTAAACTACAATATTTTAAAACTATCTATATGGTTATGTTAAACTAAATCTAGTCTTAAACTTAAAGAATTGAAAAGTAAGTATACAACAATATACAACCTAACACTAAAGAATATTATTCAATAATAAAGCTAAAGTTGAAGCTTTGAATAAATTTATATATTTGTAAATTATCAAATTAATTATATGTATTAAGTTGAGGCTTATCTGCATAAAGTTTGTTATTTGTGTTGTCCCTAACACCTTATTTTGAATTTTTAGGGGTGGTGATAATTAACAGTGAGATATAACTATTTGTAGATAATAAAATTCTATTTCAAGATCTCATATATCCTACAACATCCATCATGCCTTCTCCATTCTATGAGGCACTGTGAAGTGCCATATGTTCAATTTCTCACCTGAAAGTTATTTAAAGAAGATGAAGACACATATTTTAAGGAAAGTTACTATTATATAATTGGTGATGTGATTACATGTTCCCAGTTTCCCATCGGATCCAACACTCCACATAAAGTGGCTGGAGGCTCTTGGAAAACATGGTCAACCTTCAGAAGACTCTGCAGTGGTCTGCTCACAGCATTTTCTGGATGATGACTTTTGCATTGTTAAAGGCTTGAGACAAGTTCGTTTCGGTGTTGTTCCATCTACAGTTAAGGTTGTAATTTCTTTCTTTAATTTATGGCTCGATTTAATTAAGTAATGAGGATATCTCTCCCTGATTTACGATTCACACTTATCAGCAAGTGTATTTGTACTCTAACAATTTTCCATTAAATTAAACTTTATTCTTATAGAAATGCATGATGTTGTTACTTTAAATGAGTACCTGAGTTTAGTTCCTTTTTTTCTGATAAAACTAAAGCTCTTTAGTTTCTTGCAGCTCTGTATGATCTGCTTGGACACAGACAGAAATGTAGTTTCACTAAGTAAATATAATTTGGAAGATGCATATGAAAAGTTGACGGGATATTCTGTAAGTATTTCGTAACCATAAATGTATCTGTATTTATGCCATAGAAGTGTATGAAATATATTAACATTTAAAAATCATTTAAAACACTTCCTAATAGAAAAGCAACAGGAACATGGAAATTTGGTGGCAGAACTCTCTCTTCTTTAGAATTCCTCTGAAATGTATTTATTTTACTTACTATATGTATGTGTTGTCTTTATTTATTATAATGAATGGATGACTGATTCCTTATTTTTTACCTTTGTAATTTCTTACATATCAATATGTGGGTATATAAATATATATATATATATATGTGTGTGTGTGTGTATGTGCATGTAAAGTGCACAGGTCCATGGCAATATCTTTATTTAGTTTTTAGTTTTATAGGCTGCAGCTGGAAATCAGTGCTGTGCATCCGGACTTACTAACTCTGACACAGCAATTGCTCAGCTGCAGAGCTTTTCTACATTGTACATATATATATAGGTAGTAGGTTTAATATTTTTCATTTATTTGTTTTGTATTTTTTCTTTATTTTTTTGTTGATGATTATGCATGCAATGTAGAATAAATTTCTTTTCTTTCTCTATTATTCTGCTCAGTCACTGCTCCACCAAGTTGTTGTCCTACTAATAACCATTTACTAACAGTCTGCCTTAGCATATTTGGCCCACTGTTGTTAATCACATGCAGAGAAGCAGTGAGCAGGATCTATTCCTTCACTCTCTTGGTCCAGAGAGAATTTCCCTATTTCTGTATACTCTGTGTTTAAATGCATTTAATTGTGTTGCATGTTATTGATCTACATCTTCTTTAAGTAAAGATCAACAGTTCAGTTTAGCTTTTAAATAGTTCATTTCACAAACAAGTTGTTGCCATTGCACAATAATGTACAGCAATCTGAGCTGACCCTCCTTTTGGGAGCAGACCATTATTCTTTTTCACTTTGGATGTGCTGTGATGTCAATTATTAAATATTTTATGCTTATATTTTAATATATTATATTGAAAGTGCAGTGTTTTCTATAATCTGAGGGAGATGGTTGTTTCAGATTTGTCATGAAGGATACCTGAAACAAACTCTCTGCACAGAATGTGCTCAGCATTTGACAAATTTCGCCAAGTTCAGATCCAAGAGCTTGAGAGCCCGTTCAGCAATGATGGACTTGGTTAAAATGCACAACACAGTAAGCAACAAGTTATCAAGTTTTGCAAGCCACCTTATGTGTTAATGTAATCAATTTTTTCTTGTTTCCATTAGGTAACAATACAACATATAAAACAGATAAGAGAACTACTCAAATCTACAATTGTCAAGACAGCTTTTGCACCTGACCACTGCGACTTACACATTAAAGATTACAATAATGAAGATGTGCAGACAGACCCAAGGAACGTTGTACCTGATGCAGTAAAAATTGAACCCTATGAATGCACATTGGATGAAAGTCATATACGACTCAAGTTGGAAGATACAAATGAAGATAATGGCGATGTAAATATTGAAAGTCAGGATATCACTGGTTATATAAATAATATATCAGACGCCGGTATATTGTTGGAAAAGAAACTAATGCACGAAGCTCTAAACACGGAACTGGATTTAGGTGAAGCTATCAAGTCGGAGTACCCAGTTTGTTTTAACGACGACTACAAGGGCCACAATGATGACACGGTAAGTGCACTTTTGAAAAAATGTATTTTACATGAATTAAAAGAGAAAGCATGGAAATTCAGTGGTGTCAGCTATTTATAATCATGAAAAATAAAATATACAAGCTCGGGTCTAGTTAACGATGCCGCTCCGCTGCCTTCAGCGTCATCACTTCGTCGCTAAAGGAGGCCACCGTTTTCCAATACTCCTCCAAGAAGAGGTCTGTCGACTCTAATACAACCATTAGGGCAGTCCTTGGTACTTCCCAACCATGGCACACCGTGAGCATGTGCTCTGCCTTGTCGAAACCGCAGCTGTACCCGTGGCACTCTTCAGTGGGTTCCCCTACGGTCCACCCGTCATAAATAACTCCCGAAACATCCGCGCCACGAGAGGATCTGCGCCAAGTGAAAAGTGATCACGGGCTTACCAATGACCAAGGAGCGGTGATTCGGCCTCGATCGTCGAGCGCCGCGCGTTCGGCTCCCTCAGCCGGACCCGCCACTCTATTTCTACTACCGCCTGCGCCTGGTGCAGGCAGTTCCGTCTCCTGGCAAAGGAGGGTCGTCGCTCCTCTAGCGAGCGTCCGCCCTTCGCCAATACATGTCCGACTGCACTTCCGCGTCCAATTCTCAGAGAGCGGTAACCGCTAATACGCAGTCCGCCTCCCAGGAGATGGTGCGGTATCCTCGGACGATCTTGACTGCCACAGCTATTTACGCGCTTCGCAGAGCCCTCGACAATGGCGTCAAATCTCCCGCCCTGATCGGTGTCCCGTAGAGGGTCATCGATCGTGCCACCCCTGCGCGCAGGCGGCGGCAAGCTACCCGCGACTTTCCGACATTGGGCAGAAGCCTGCTTAAAGCGCCAGCTGTCATATATATATGTAAGCACCTAATGTGGCTGACATCGCTTCCAAATATAATAATACGAAAGACTCAAAAGAAAACGCAATATTTTTTTAAATTCTAGTGCATATTAATTTGTTTTGAAGACGGTTCTTTTTATGTCAAAATTTTTATTTGTGTTTCCGTATTTAGGGAGTCTGAAGAAAACTAGCAAATTTGTCTGAATATGGGTACGTCGTGCAGTAACATATGATATACAAGCAGATTGCAATTTGATTACAGACAGTTCGATATTCTGTCACAAATCGCACCCTCACTGTAAGCCATTGAGGAGTTCCATTGATCATCATATTTAACTACGACAGTCACTTGACCCTACCGAAGTTATGGTAGGTGATTCAAATATCGGCTATAAAAGATTCGGCCGAGTATTGTTAATTTGCTCCTGTTAATTGAAGAGTTCCGTGTCAAGGATCCCATGATCTAAACCTAATCAAACTTTCATCAAAGAAACCTCCTTTCCAATAAAAAATTATCGAAATCGGTTGATCTTGATTTATTCGTCCATTTGTCGCGCACAAGCTTAATGTAGATTTAAGACTTATACGGTTTTCTCGTGGATGCCATTATTAGAACTAGAGTAAAAAAGGTACCCAATGGGAATCATCACCTTTCATATAAAAAAAGAATCATCAAGATCGCTTCACCCAGTTAAAAGTTATGAGGTAACAAACGTAAAAAAAGACATGTGACACTCGGGGACTGTCGCGGTAATTATTTTTTTATGCAGTATTTTTGAAGTGAAACTTCTTTAGAATCGTTGTGATTTGAAACCGGATAAACGACAAGGAGGCACAAATACAAAAATGTGTAGGACAAAGCCAGCAAAGAATGACACAGACATATCCATACTATTTTTAACCGCCTTCAAAAAAAGGAAGAGGTTATCAATTCGTCTGTATTTTTTTATAAATGAAAGGTGGTGCTCGTCATAGGATCCAATTTTTTTTAATCCAGTTCTGATGATGGCATCCATGAGAATACCGGATAAGAGTTAATTTTGCATTAAGCATGTGCGCGACAAATGGACGAATAACTCAAGATCACGCCAACCGATTTTGACGATTCTTTTTTTATTGGAAAGGATATACTTTAAGGGTTTTGTGATAGTTTGGTTAGGTTCTGATTATGGAATCCATGACAAAGTGATGGAACTCTTCAATTTTAGGAGCAAATGAACGATACTTGGCAGAATCTTCTATAGGCTATCCAGATATTTGAGTTGCCTATCGTACCTTCGGTATGGTCAAGTGCTAGTCGTGGTTAAATATGAAGATCAATGGATCTCCTGAACGGCTTACAGTAAGGGTGCGGTTTATGGCAGAAAATATAAGTGTCTGTAATCAAATAGCAATGAGCTTACGTTTGTTGCTGCGTTGCAACACGTTTACTTCAGATTCACTAAAAACCAAAAAATAGATAAAAATTTTAACAAACAAAGAATCGTCTTCTTAACAATATTTTGTCTCCTCTTTGCGCCATGCTTCGTAGCATTGCCACTCCCGTCTTCTATTCTGTGTTGTTGTTTATTAGATCATCTCCATTTTTTCCTCCAAGTCTCAGAAATGTAAGAAAGTTTTACATTAGTATAAATGCACTAAATTTATTTTTCTTTGAAATTGAAGTTTTGTCTTTGATAATTATTCAACTCAACTTTTTGAACGTGGTGACCGATAAGAAAACAATTTTTTTCTTTAATTGAATAAATGAGAAGTTAATGCTGCTTATGTATTCGTCCGATTTCGGAGCAGCTCATCTCGATCCGTGCGAGCTTCGTATAGTCGTACCATATAATAACACGTTAAGCGAACGCTCGGCCGAGTTACATGGTAGGCGGAGTTGGGGGTGTTAGGTGTTTTCGTTACGGAATTTCGTCATTCGGTCGCCGCCCTCTAAGCCCGCCAAAAAAGCTATACAATAGCCTAAAATTTTTCCGAAAGTCGCTTTTAGTAATGAACCCATCTCCTTCTCCTCGCAGCGCCACGCGGAGTGTGGTAGTGAGGAATGCAACACACAGTTGGCGCACCGCACTCACACGGCACTGCACTCACAGCACCGGTGAGTGCGCTTTGAACTCACTAGAGTGTGAAATATTGTATGTATCGAACCGAATTTTCATTTCTTTACGCAAACTATATGAGTCTATTCTAGCCTGTATAGAGTGATATCCTTCAATTCCACGTTTTGTGTTAGAAAACTACACAACTTTATCATCTGTTCCTGAATCAATTGTACAACATGTAGCTTAAAATCTTTTTGAAACGATAACAGTTATTTGCCATATTCTTCAGGTGATAAATAAACGCGTCCTTTCCAGAGAGACCAATCAAGCGTGGGGTGGTGATTCCTCTACCGACTACCCTCACTCGTCAGGTAAGTGGAGTCGTAACACAATTAACTTATAATACCACGGCCACTTCTCTGCAATTCACGTACAAGGCGTGAGAAATGTTTATGGTTTTTTATTTGCAAAGGATATCAGGCCTTTGAAACAGTAACTCAACAGTCTAACTACATATGAACACTACCTGTTACCGGTGTATATTACACGTATTGATATCGTGACTCGTTATATATAGTGTGTTGTTTGACTTAAATGATTTATCTAAATCAGTGTATTGTGTTGTGGGCTCCCGAGTGAACTCCAGCATTAACATGGCTCTTATAGCAACTCCAATTCCACAAGTTCTGACCCGTCTGCTAATTAGGCTTTCCTAGTATGTGGCGTGTACAAAAATCGCTCCGATCGATTTCGTGAAAAGTTTAAATTCAGTTTAAAATGGGTTTTTTGTAGTATTTATTGAGATAAACTATGTAAACCATTAATTATTACAAAACCATTTATTAAACCATATATAAACCATTTATTATTACAAAAACCCCTTTCCCGCAACCCCAAAAGGAGGGAGGAATAATGGACTTTATGATGTATATTAATGAACAATCTCATTTCAGTAAAATTGTTGCCGACACCGCTATACGAAGTGGCCAGCGAAAAGAAAAATTCGTTGGAAACAATTGAAGAGCTTTGTAAAAACTGTATTATTGCATCAGAACCTGAAGGCGCTGAGCCGACAAATTCCCTAACATTGGACATGACCAATGAAACTGAATTCAGTTTCAAAAAAATAGTTATTGGTAACCTTCAGGCCAACCTTATTCCAGCATTTGAAACCTTAAATAAGCATAATTTTCTGCAGGAGTATTATTGTGAGCATTGTAAATACAAATGTAGTGAACGCGATGTTATTGTAAAGCATTTGAAAAACCACACCATTGAGGAACGTTTGGGACGTAATTCATACGATCCTGCATGCAAAAGTAGTTTAGCGACTCACATGAGAGTTAACTGCGGTGAAAAACCTTTCTCGTGTAAAGTATGCGAGTATGCATGCAGAACGAAAAGTAATCTGAAAACTCATATGAGAATTCACACCGGTGAAAAACCTTTCTCGTGTAAATTATGCGAGTATGCATGCAGAAAAAAAGGAGATCTAGTAATACACATGAGATTACACACCGGTGAAAAACCTTTCTCGTGTAAAGTATGCGACTATGCATGCAGAAAAAGAGATAATCTAGTAAGTCACATGAGAATTCACACTGGTGAAAAACCTTTCTCGTGTAAATTATGCGAGTATGCATGCAGAAAAAGACATAATTTAGTAAATCATATGAGAATTCACACCGGTGAAAAACCTTTCTCGTGTAAATTATGCGAGCATGCATGCAGAACAAAAGGAGATCTAGTAATACACATGAGAATACACACCGATGAAAAACCTTTCTCCTGTAAAGTATGCGAGTATGCATGCAGAACAAAAGGAGATCTAGTAAGACACATGAGAATTCACACTAGTGAAAAACCTTTCTCATGTAAATTATGCAAGTATGCATGCAGAAGAAAAGAAGATCTTTTAAGACACATGAAAATTCACACCGGTGAAAAACCTTTCTCGTGTAAATTATGCAATTATGCATACAGAAGAAAAGAAGATCTAGTAAGACACATGAGGATTCACACCGGTGAAAAACCTTTCTTGTGTAAATTATGCGAGCATGCATACAGAAGAAAAGAAGATCTAGTAAGGCATATGAGAATACACACCGGTGAAAAGCCTTTCTCATGTAAATTATGCGAGTATGCATGTAGAACAAAAGGACATCTAATAACCCACACTAAAATTCATACCGGTGAAAAACCTTTCTCTTGTAATTCGTGTGACTATGCATGCAAAAGAAATCAGACCTTAATACGTCATATGAGAATTCACACCGGTGAATAACCCTTCTCGTGTAATCCATGCCTAATTTAAAATGAATTTTTAATACATAACAGGGAGCAAACTGGCAACAATCTCCTGATGTTTGATGTAATGTTATAAGTTAGAATACTTATTATTTATATTTTGAAATCCTTAGTTCATTCGAAGCAAAATTTAATGATAATTTTTAATATTGATGATGGTATGATACCTAGATCGAAAGTGTGTGTACTGCTTTATTTGAGGGATAAGAGTGCCACATTGCCTCCCATTCAAATAAAGTAGGAAATTCTTTTTTTTTATGGCATAAATATGTGTGAATTCTTGTCATTCTGTCTATTTACTAGAGACAGTTAAATCTGAAAATAATTAATTGTCTAGACTTTTTAGATAAATAATTAGGTGTTTATAAATGTATATTTTTATCTATATAAACGACCCTGAATAAATCTACAATGCGAAGTAAGTCTACTGTAGCCCAGAGGTAGTCAACCTGTGGCCCACAGTCCGCTAGTTGATTACTCCTGATCTAATAATACACAAAATAAAAAATAGTATGCATATTTCTGTTTCATTCTTTGCCGGCTTCATTCTACACATTTTTGTATTTGTGTCTCTTACCTGTGGTTTTCTCCGTTGCATATGGTTTAAAATCACAACCATTCTAAAGAAGATTCACTTCAAAAATGAAATTAAATACATTTCCACAAATAAACCAGAATTTTTTAAATGTTGCAGTTCATCAATTTAACTTTAAAAGTAACTATCGCCTGGTCCGGGCTAAAATATTCTTAAAAGAACAAAAAGGTCTTGGCAACACAAAAGCAACATTAAAAATGTCCCACTTCAAGCTGACTCACACCTTGTGGAAGCAGACCTTATTCACCCGGTCCATAGTAATATGAGAAACTTCTTACAGAAACAAAAGAAGGTACACATCATAAGACAAGAAGAAGTAAAAACATTAATCCAACAAAAAATATAAATTTTTTTATTCTAAACTTAAACCATTAAAAATACAATACAGTTGATTCAATTGCAATAAATTTTAAATTTAGAGTACAATGGTCCGGAAATAATCCAGCCTAATTCGGATTCGTTTAAGGTCCAGTCTATAGCTTAATTACACCTTCAGACTTTATCTTCAGCTATCAACATATCGATGTCTGAAGGTATACAAAATTCGGGGTCTGCAAATTGAATATTGTCTGGAATGCATATAGATTTCAAACTAAGATGACATGGAGGCATAGCCGTGGTTATACATGTTAGAAGAACTAGCACGAGAATATAGTGTTAATGCGTGTTGGTGACGCCACTTTCGGCAGTTTTTTGGCTTAATCTTGGTGCCGCGTAAAAATGTTTCCTTTTCCCAAAGTACCGTACCTTGTCCCTCGCGTGCATATATACCTGCTTACGCTTTTGCCGCGACAACTCGTGTTTCGCCTACCGCTGATATCTCGGCTATAAATCCGCTCGTATCTTCGTCTTGAAGATATACGAACCGCATGAACTATCGAAGAAGTGAGCCGCTGGCCGTGTAGTGCTTTTCGCCGCCGCAACCATGCCCGTGCACAGTCCTACTTCGGGAAGCAGCAGAAGAGCATAGATACTCCAGGTACGTGCACGCGATTCCTTCGCCCTTCATCACTATCACCCCATACGCGGATACCTCGCTAAATTCCTTCTTTCTTCTTCCTAACCGCTGTACAGTCCATTCGTCTCTATTTCAATCCGCCCCCGCTTCTTATGGACAGTGGCACCCTCTGCGCTGCCGCTTCACATATCAAATAAATAAATTATGAAATTTAAGATTCCAGTTCATAAAACATTTTTTTTTATAAAGGCATCTTGTATGATTTTTTATTTTTAAGCCATTTTATAATAATAAAGATTTTTTTCGTATCAAGTTTTATATACAAATTCAATATATTTTCGACATTATTTTAATTGTAATATTAAGTTGTATGTACAAATTCATATGCTATTAAATTTTGTATAACATTTGCGTTGCAAATTTATTTGTCATTAACCAATTTTGATGAAATACAAACTGAGTTTCAAGACTTTTCCATATTAGACTTGGAAACCGAATTTATATCGTGTGAAGTTTTGAAAATGATCGAGCGTTCCATCTTGGACTGCTGTTTTGGCGCATGAGACAGCTGTCTCATTTGCAGGAATACCGGAGTGGCTGGGAACCCAAACTAGCAAAACAGATAAATTCCGTTGACAACGTGAGAACAAAGCCCCTTTGATTCTGAAAATAATGGGGAATCTTAATTTACTACGAAAGGAGTTTTTTAATGGACAATAAACAGCTTAACGAGTCAGTCAGAATTACAGTTTGTTGGATGTTACGAGAATAGGCCTACAGGATTTCTTCTAACAGAGCATTTGGCCCCTCCTGGAAATATTATGAATGAAGCTTTGAAAAGGAAAGGAATGAAAGTGAATGTAAACAAAACGGAAGTTATGATTTTTGAATGAGATGAATCTATAATAAATGGCAATATTTTGATAGATGGGGAACAAGTGGAAGAGGTGAAAGAATTTGTATACTTGGGATCTAAATTTACAAAAGATGGAACATGTGAAAATGATATTGAAAGGAGAGTAAATGCAGGGAATATGGTAAATGGTGCTCTGCACGCCTTTATGAATAGCCAGATGGTGTCTCAAAGGGCTAGACTGGCAGTGCATGCTGGAGTGTTGGTGCCAACACTTATGTATGGTAGTGAAAGTTGGGTATGGCAGAAGAATCACAAAAGTAAAATAAACGCGGTCGAGATGAGAGCGTTGAGAAGCATGAGTGGATTAAAACTGAGTGACAGGGTAAGAAATAGTGTGATAAGAGAACGTTGTGGTATAAAATAAGACGTAGTGACTAAAATCGAGAAAGGTATGCTTAGATGGTTTGGGCATGTAGAGAGAGTGAGTGAAAGGAGACTGACAAAAAGGATTTATGAGTCAAGAGTGAATGCGAAAGTTGGAAAGGGAAGGCTAAGGCGAACGTTCATGGTCCAAATTCAGGACATTTTAAATAAGGGCCAGATCAAGAGTACTTTAAACCGACGAACTTGTATGAAAGGTTTAATGAGAATGAAAGAGGCGAAGGAGATATGCAAGGATCGTGACAAGTGGAAGGACGTGGTCTGGCCTACCCCTATGCGAATGAGGCGTGACTCTATGTATGTTATGAATATAGAACATAGCAAGTTCGTTTGGGTATAATTAAGCTCGCCTTGATAAAATTTTCACTTCGTGTGGTCTTATGCAAGTAAATTTTTAAATTTGTAATCTGTAGAATAAAAAAAAAGGTCTTAAATAGTTAAACGACACTCGTGACAATATGAACAAAACAAAAGACCTAATTAGCGTAAATAAAGCAACATTACGTAGGTATCTATTTTTTGTAACATTAGAAAAAATACTTGTCAGTTGAATATATCTAAAAGCGCTACCTCGGACGTGGCGTTAAAATCTTGAAATCTGCCATAATGTGGGTAAACGGGCGAGGAAATCAACTTCGGGCATCTCAATAAAATATTTCACGATACAATTAGTTCTCTCTTTATTAATTTCACTATATGATATCCACACTTATAATTTTAAATGATTAACAAAATATAACTAGATTTAAAACATTCCATCAGAACACGTGGGCGCGTCCGCACTCTATAAAATCCGAACCAATAATGGCCGTCACCCCAGCGCTCGGTGTAATGTCAGCTGTCACCATCAAAAAAGTCAAGTCCGATTCGATTGTAAATCAACGAACAATCGGTGCGCCGTCATATATATTATTGTTTTAGCTATTATTTTGCTTTAGTATTTATAATCGACATGTAATTTTGTTTGTCATGTAATTGCTTATATTATGTTAACCAATCATTGATTTTGTAATTAAATTACTATAATTGCAAACCAACACTAACTTATCTGTGTAATTTGAAATTCGGCAACAGCGCCGATTGGCCGCTGTAATGATAGCCATTAGATAACGGCAGAAAAGGAACTATTCAAATTGTTTTTTTCTCTCGCACTCTAACCGAGGATAATACTATCAGATACTGTAATTATTTGTTTCTAGAGTAAATTTTATGCCCATGATTTCCACCCTGTAATCACAAAACCGAACTATTAATAACATGTCTACAGAATAAGTTAAATTATGTGTGTAATTTCCTGATGGAAGTTTTCAATAAACTTGTTGCCGATTAATTCGCTATTAAATTTGTCTCACGAGAAATAGTTTATAATTAACCTTTTCTCTTTGTGTTAGCCACTTCAGAAAAGACGATATAAAACTTTGGATTTAAAAAACTTTGGCTTGAAGATTGAGGCCCACATTCATTTTCAGTATACCACACTTACGTCGCGTTTTAATTTTGAAAACTTGACACAACTTTGAAATATCGACAAAATATATAATCGCCATCGTTGTATGTACGCGTTACAGCAAAAACATATCAATAACAAAAATCCACAGCCTTTTCAACTCATTTTTACATAGAAAGACAAAATAAAAGAGTCATATACCAATCACTGAGTTTTCTTATGTTTACAATATCTTATTAGTCACAGCTGGTACTCCGTGCGTGAGTGTGTGAGTTTAGGCGTATTTAAGATACATTAATCTATATGTCGGAGCATTAACATCATTGACTTAAGTTAATTAAGATGTTAAATCAGAAATTAGTCTAAAGTAAAATTATAATTATTTATTATTGTAAATAGTATATCTGTTTATTGTAAATAGATTTTACTTCTATATGCAAGCTCCTCACTCCTCGTAGACTATTTCAAGAGAGCTGTCAGTCACCCCAACCCTCTCATTAGAAATGCCGCCTCTTATGGGATTAGGCTTAACATCCCGCCTAGGAAGATGCGGCCCAAAGACGTCCTTGACGACCCAGACGACCAGACTACCATTGACAACGCCCCGTACACTTTCATACACACACAGCGTCTTCGCCGGCGAAGACGAGGTTCCCGCTATCTAACTGTCCGATTGTCCTTTTCAGCAGCAGCAAGCGTTACTCTAAGCCTAGGTCCGAGCCTCGCAGGAGGCGCCCTTAGAGCAACGTTTTACCCCGACGCAGCAGGGCCCTTCTACGGGCCCACCCCTCGACAGAGCTCCTGCGCTCGCTACCCCTCTCGGTTACGCTGTCAAAACTATTAGGGCTAACAGCAACTACACACTTCGAATAAAAAAAAAATGTCACGTTACATTCCGGCGCGAGTAGCCGAACGGAGCAGAACTCTTTAGTATTGTGTGTTTAAATTAAATGCAATAAAGTGACTACTTAAAAAAACAAGTTATTATCTATCGTTGCTGTGGAGGTTCACAAGAAAAATGAAGAGTGATGTTAGTAATGCTGATTTGAAAAACTACGCTTCGAGCCATTCCGTCATATATATTCAGGACTTTGTTCTTGACCAATTTTTGGACGTGGAGATGATATCCAAACACACCCAAAGAGTAGTTGTTACAAATATTTAGGGGTCTTCTACTTCTTTTAATAATTGACTTTCAGGTGTAACAGGGAACACACAACTTCGCCAGTGTCATGTGAATTGGAGAAGGCAGGGAGGTGTTTGTACGGTTTATAAGATGCCAAACCAACATTTTGATAATTAAGAATTAGTTGACACCTTATAGTTATTTACCACCACTACTAAAAAAATGCACAAATGCTGAATACTTTTCATGAGGTAACATGAGTCCGATAATCAATGATAGGCAATAGGTGAGCCTACGCAATTTTTGCCTTAACGGAGAATAAATGTTTCCAGAGTCGTAAAAATCCGATAAAGGCATCTCTTCAGACAGACTTGTGCCACGTCACTACACCATGTTAGGGAACTATCAATATGTAGCCATTAGTTTTAACAGTCGACGTTATTTACAAATTAGATTTACCTAATCGAGGCAAGGGCGAGTTGCCTAATCCAATATTATAATCAGCATAGCTAGTTACTATCTTCCTCCTAAATTTGATACTTTGCTGGAATAATATTCAGACCATAAGATATACTCCTTCGATTAATATTAGCGAGATCAGAATTTAGATTATCAATGGCTTGGTTGATCGTGGAGGCTGGGGCAGCGGTGTGAGTTTTAATTTCTAACTTATCTGACGCGGTTTGAACGTTAACTATAGCATCCTCACTTATCTTGTGAAGATCTTGCATGAAGGGATCATTGTCAAAGTTGTTTAAACGACGCCTTTTAACAATTATTGGATTTACTTTAGGGTGAAGTTTGTACGATATTAATACATTATCGTGGTAGGAAATAGTTTCAGCTGGTAAATGGTCATGGGAACAGACGTGGTCTTTAGAAGATGTAATAATGAGTTCGAGTTGGGATAGTGTACAAATGGGGAAAAAAGTAAGTAGCATTGATATTAAGGTCGTTAAGATTACAAATGTCAATAAGACGTTTGCCGCGAAGATCATTCTTAAAAAGTCACGAATTGAAATTATCCATTGCTATTGTGTGGTTGACCACAAGGGTAGAAGAAGGGTAATTTTGAAGTACAAATATTATGTAACGACGGACTATACAGAACACCGAGAAATAACTTTTCCTGAACGAAAAAACTTTAATTAATATTGTAAAGACAGCGTAGGTATATTGACACACCACCCCACTCTTTTCCACGCCGTCATTTCGTGTGAACTGGAAGTTTTAATTCTTTACAGTGCGTCTCCATTTTGTGCCACGTGAATATTTAACGGATTATTAAGTGCAAACTCTTCAAAACATGTATATTAATGAGTTAGCAAGGTAAAATTATCTAAAACGTAAGCAGGACAAAAACGCGTGTTTCCTTTTCCTAGCGGCATTATTTGCACAAGGTTTTTTTTACCGATGTGAATTCTCGTGTTTTACTAAACTTCTTTTTTCTCTGCACGCATACTCGCATAATTTACAACGGAAAGGTTTTTCACCGGTGTGAATTCTCATGTGACTTACTAGACTACCTTTTCTTCTGCACGCATATTCGCATAATCTACACGAGAAAGGTTTTTCACCGGTGTGAATTCTCATGTGTTTGACTAAACTTCCTTTTTCTCTGCATGCATACTCGCAAATATTACAAGAGAAAGGTTTTTCACTGTTGTGAATTCTCATGTGAGCTGCTAGATGTCCTTTTGTTCTGCATGCATACTCGCAAAATTTACACGAGTAAGGTTTTTCACCGGTGTGAATCCTCATGTGTCTTATTAGATATTTTTTTTCTCTGCATGCATACTCGCATAAATTACACGAGAAAGGTTTTTCACCGGTATGAATTCTAGTGTGTCTTACTAGATCATCTTTTCTTATGCATGCATACTCACAAAATTTACACGAGAAAGGTTTTTCACCGGTGTGAATACTCATGTGAGTCACCAGACTTCTTTTTTCTCTGCATGCATACTCGCATAATTTACACGAGAAAGGTTTTTCACCGGTATGAATTCTCATATGAGTTACTAGACGTCCTTTTGTTCTGCATGCATACTCGCATAATTTACACGAGAAAGGTTTTTCACCAGTGTGAATTCTCGTGTGACTTACTAGGTTTCTTTTTGTCTTGGATCTGTAAGCGCATAATTTACACGAGTAAGGTTTCTCAACGGGATGAACTTTCATGTGACTCGCTAAACTACTTTTGTGTGCACTATCGTATGAACTACACGACAATCGTTCATCAGAAGTGTGGTTTGTCAAATGATTCACAATGTCATCGCGTTTTTTACATTTGTAATCACAATGATCACAATAATACTCTTGCAGAAAATTCGGCTTATTTGAAGTTTCAGATACTGCAATAAGGTTATTGACCTGAACTTTACCAGAAGCTTTTTCTACGAAATGGAGCTCTGGATCATTCACAATGTCCAATGTTGCGAAATTTGTTGTCTCACCGCCTTTGGGTTTTGATTTAATAATACAGGTTTTGGATAGCACTTTAAATGTCTCCAAGTTATTTTTCTTTCCACGGGGTAGTTCGTATTGTTGAATCGGCACCAATTTTACTGAAATTAAATTTATTATTATTATACATTTTCGTTATAATGATTCTTACAGGAGCTGTGCTGATCGGGTTTTTAATAAATGCGCTTGGGTTCCTTGCAAAAACTCAATCGAGACAGAGAATATCCTACTGCTCTGGGTACTGGTCGTAGGCCTCCTGACTCACACATACACACAAAACCCTCTATGGTTTCACAGCATAGACCAATCACGCTGCTACATGGTGGCTTGATGGACATTACAGCACACAGACCGTGGTATTAAAAGTTAATTGTATAACGACTCCACTTACCTGTCGTGTGAGAGTAGTCGGCGGACGTATCATCAGCACGTACTTGATTGGACTCACTGGAAAGGACGCGTTACTTTATCACTCCAACAATATGGCAAATAATTGACATCTTTGTACGCAATGAGGTCGGATGGACTACTATGTGTTACAATGAATTTAGTTTTCTAACGTAACATGTGAAATTGAATGATATCACTCCATAAAGGCTACAATATAATTGTATAGTCTGCGTAAAGAAATGAAAAGTGTGCTCAATACGTACAAAATTTCACACTCTAGTGAGTTCAAAGCGCACTCACCGGTGCTGTGAGTGCAGTGCCGTGTGATTGCGGTGGGCCAACTGCGTGTCGCATTCCTCACTACCGCTCTCCGCGTGGCGCTGCATGACGAGGAACACGAGGAAGTGAATATCGATAGAATGGAAGAAGAATATTTTTTATAACAAAGAGTTATGTTGCGGTGAATTGCCTGGCTCTTTCTAACACCGAATACAACTGTGAATCATCATACCAAATACTCTAATTGTGTGGTGAACTCACCGCGTCGTGATGATGTGCATTGTAGGCATCTTCGTTGGAAAATATTTTGAAGCAAACAGGACACTCCAATGTGATAGTTTCAAGTTTAATATTAATCAATATACCAGCATCTGATATATTATCCCCATCATACTCAACAGGATCTTCCTTTTCTATTTTTATATCAACACACGTAGTATTAGCCTCTTCATCTTTAGCTGGGACAGTGTTATCTGTCTGTGTATCTTCATAGATGTTGTTTTTTAAGTGGTAGTGGTCAGGTCCAATAAGTGTTTTAATAATATTAGATTGAAGTTCTTCTCTCATTTTGTTTATCTGTGTAATATTCTGCATCGTTATCTGTAGGGATACAATAAATACAACTTAAACAAGCTGGCGAATAAGAGGAATTTGCACAATTTCTAACTTTATGCTTACAGTTTCGTGCATTTTAACCAAGTCCATCATTGCTGAACGGGCCCTCAAGCTCTTGGATCTGAACTTGTTGAAATATACTAAATGCTGAGCACATTCTATGCAGATGGTTTGTTTCAGGTATCCTTCTCGACAAATCTACGACAACATGTAAAAGATCAAAAGTTTCTGTAGTCAAGTAGGCTCAAAGTGCACTTTTGAATCGTCATTAGTCTGTCAGTTGGTAACAAATGTACCACCAGTTTGGAAATTTGATTTGCTCGACCGGCAAGAAACTTGACGGTTACTCTTTTAAATAGTTTTGTAGGTTACAATGTGCAACTGGAATCAAGTCCAAATAAATAATCTTCAACATTAATATGCTTTTTGTTGGTCGCGACATTCCCAATATCATATTTATTGATGTATGGTTTTCATTTGTAATGTTATTTGTTATATAGTATACTTTAATTTCGTATTAGAACTTATACACAATTATCTGCAATATTAAATGAAGCAGCAAGCCTTTTATTTGTTCCCAAATCAGCGTAATAGTGAGCGTGAGCTTAAGAAGGAGCTCACATTTGTAATTGGAAGTTTTTACAACAAACTTCTTAAAACTAGCAAAAAGTGTAAGCAAACCCAACAGTGTATCGAGTATCTTATTAAAAATACGTAAAATATTCAATCCAACAAATGAATTCTCAACATTCTTCAGCCTAAAATAACGCATTACAAGTTTGTTTTTATTTATTGTATTAAAATAATTTAATTCGCATTTTTTGTTATATAAGTGAATATTATTACGGATACATAAAATGTTATTCAATATATATTGCGACGGTAGTGTAAGAATTGATATTTCTTGAATAATTCTCTTAAACAAACACGATATTGATATTTGACACGTACAGCTCTTTTTTTTGTACTATAAAGATAGTTTCCATGTTTTTCACGTAGTATGCTGTCATTTATATTAAGAACAAAAGAGGACCAAGTGTTGGTCCTTGTGGAACACACATTATTACGGGTGATTCTAACGATTCAACACCGTTTACGGACACCTTCTAGTTATGTATCTGTGAACTTTGTAGTTGGTCTATGATTAGCTTCGGCGCGGGGGGGGGGGGANCTTCGGCGCGGGGGGGGGGGGGGTGATAGACGCTACAATGGGTGGGAAAAAAACCACGTGAATAACAATATTGGATAAAGGATAATTAATTGAATTACCGGAAAAATAACAACTCTATCCGACGAGAAACGACATTACACTTTTGAACTCTATTTGAGTCACATGATTGCTGTACTGCATTTCAATTGTGTGATGGCAACAAACTATTTGTGAAATAAACAGTTTTAAATTTAAATTGAAATCACGATGTCCACTAACAGTAGATGTAGGTCGATAACATGCAGTGCAATGAAATACATTTAATCACAGAGTATACTGATGAAATTCTCTCCGGATATGTTGCACGATGAGAGCCATGGAATGTGTTTGGACATACATTAAGTACTGTATCTCCTGCGTTGATTGCTAAGATGTGCATGGAATCTGCCATAATGGCCCAAATTAGCTAAGAAAGATTGTTGTTAGATAGTTATTAATAGTGAAACAACTTGATGGAGCAGCTACTGAGCAGCATGATAGACTTTGATGGCAGATATATATATGTCGGAGATTAAGAGAGAAGAAAGCATAAAGCATAGAAGCGTAGGGTTCTCCGCCGACATCGCCATTAATGGCATTAATAATTCTATCTCCATACTGTGGGCGTTGGTGGGTAATGTTGGTGCAATCAAATACTTTATTAATTAACTCCGATTATAATGTTCAATCACTTAATGTTCCCGATATCAATTTACACAAACTCATTAACAATAATAGCTAGGAACGCGACAGTTTCAAAAGTCGACCGCACCAGCAGGCCGTCACCCGAGAACCCCCACGCCGATACGCCGACAGATGGCGCCAACGTTCCACAGACTACTGCACGCCGACATATATATCACAAAATACGTACGGAATGTCCCGTCAACTTTTCATATGCGTCGTCCAAGTTATGTTTGCTCAGTGGAACTAATTTTCTGTCCATGTCCAAGCAAATCACACAGAACTGCAAGAAACAGAAGACCATTAATATTTTCGAATAAAAGAGGGATACAAATTTAGTTTTACATTTCTATAAAGATAAAGTTGTCATTGAAAAATTGTTAGAGTAAAGAAAACTCTTGCTACAGGGAGAGATCCTCATTACTGGATTAAATTCACCAGTAAACATATAGAAAAAATAAATAACCTTAATGGTAGATGGAACAACACCCAAACGAACTTGTCTTGAGCCTCCTTCAATGTTGCAAAAGTCATCATCCAGAAAATGCTGTGAGCAGACAAGTGCAGAGTCTTTTAAAGGCTGATCATGTATTCCGAGGGCCCTGAGCCACTTCCCGCGGAGTGATACATCTGACGGGAAACTGTAAACATGTTAATCATAACACCAATTAGAGAATTGGATTTTTAATAAATTTTATAAAATCCTTAAAGCTGGGAAATTCTCCTGGATACCTGGAACACTCGGGAGGGTATTCCAGGTTATGCCGGACTCATACCGGCTGAAACCCAGCGGTGAACTATTCGGAAGAAAAGTATTCAAGCAAATTATATTAAAACAATTGCTACGACATTTTCAAATATAAACTCCCGTCCCTAAGGCATTACAGACACCGCATTAAAATTCCTAATTTAGAATTCCTTTTTAACCAATAAAACACAAAAGGTATGAGTAAATGAAAAGCTTTCAGACGGGTCTGTGACAAAACTGGGAGTTCCACAGGGTTCCATATTAGGACCTTTTCTGTTCGTAATTTACATTATTGACCCTCCTTACTTTGTTGAGGGCAATATTTAAGGTTAATCAACATCGATTATATTATGACAATTATACAACTCTCTCAATAATACAATACATCTTCAACAGTTAGAAGATCTTAATATTACTCAACGGGAAATAAAACAAAATGTATTAAGTTTACGTTGTCAATGTGAAGCAAATGGAAACCTTAATGATTAGGATCTAGATCTGGTAGATGGTACCGTTTTCTTAGGCATTATGTTAGATAAAAAACTACAGTGGGGCCCCCATATAAGTGGTCTATGAAACTGGCGCAACTCTGCGACTTACACAGTTAAAGAATTTCTATTACGTCAGCTATTTTCACAGCATTATGTCACAACATATACTTTATATATAAAACTAGTTGCATGTCCGTAAAAATGCATATAATTTAAGAAATAGCAATAACATTAAATTCTAGTGGGAATTAAATTAATAACTCATTCAAGGGTATATGTTTACGTTTCTATAACAAAATCATTTAATAAATTGAAATCCTAAAAGAAAACTAGCTGAAAAATTGTTTCATAATTTGAAACACTACTTTGAAAACAAAAAAATGGGAGTGAATAAATTGCCCTAGTCAAAATATTATAAATTGAAAATATGTTTAATAGTGATGGTGACAAAAAAAAGACGCCCAACTGAATTTGTTGTGGGCTATTTTCTGATCAGGGCGTGAAGGAACCCTCCATCTGTAGATTCTAAGTTGCTATCATCATCGGTTGTACATCGAAATTTAGAAATTATTAAAATAGAATTAGAGTATATAATTTGAATATTTAAATGAAATAAAAATGGAATTTTTAAATTTGAATTATATGTATAATGGTATTCTTCCATGAAATACATGGGAAATTTTTTAAAAGTTAAAATTATTTTCAACTTCTTTCGATAATTGGCTTTCAGGTGGACAGGGCACACATAAATTATCCAGTGTCATGTGAATTGGAGAAGGCATGAAGGAGAGGCACCTTATATTTATTACCACTACCACTCAAAAATAATAAGGGACAAGGACAACACAATATAAATGATAAATACCTTTTACAAAAATTAATTCTCTTACATACAATTACAAAGATATTTACAATAGGGAATATATTCAAGGGTTAACAAATACTCAACATTAAAAGGAAAAGGAACAATGGCAGGAATAATGTCATATAAAGGTTATATAAGATGGGAGATTTTAGGTCAGTTGCGAATGATGTGGGTAATGGTGCCTCCATCCAGGCCATACTACAAATTGAGTTGTCCCTGATCTGGAATTTTGCTGGACAGGGGCACACAAGTAACACAACACACATTCAAGATATGATAGAGGATACAAAACAATTTGCATATATATGAAGAGAAATCCAGGGTGACCTTGGGATATTTGGCTGGATGGAGGCATTATATCAATGTTAATTTATAATCATGTGAAACATTTTCAAAAAAATATTAAAATGTTCCATCTGGGACTGCTGCTTTAGCCCTTGAATCAGCTGTCTCATTTCCAGGGATACTGGAGTGGCTAGACACCAAAACAAGAAAAACTGATGAATTCTGTTGATAGCAGGAGAACAATGCCTCTCTGATTTTGATATAAAAACATTTTTCCTCTTCTTTAATGGACAATAAACTACTTAAAGACTCAGTCAGTTTCACATTTTTTATCAAATTTTTGTTTTTTTACTTTCGTCTGTATGGGAAGATCTGTTCAAAGTTTTATCTAAATTAACATCAAGGAGTTTTACCTTGTCAACAAGGTTGATATGTTAACATAGGAAAAGATGAGATTTGGAATAGACCTTTTCACAAAAATACATCTACATCCCAATTACTTAATGTAAAAATCAACTATACAATATTGCACTTTACATATTCCTATATTTGCCTTTATTACTGGACATCAACAGCATACATATTATACATGTACAAAGCATACATATTTGCATGAAATAAAACACACACACAGCAGTCACTCTGTCTAGTGCAATATTGAGTTAGAGCTAAATAGCAGAAGAGAATTAACAAGAATGTTGTAATAAAACAATAACAAAATACAATTTGAGAATTGGTGTCTACATTTGAATGTTTGTGTAATTTTACAAAAGTTATTATACTTTGAATATGTTAGATACATGCATATGTTATTTAAATAGCTTTTTCATGAATAGGTTTAAAACATTTTTAATTAATTATGGCATCTAATTATTTTTTAAATTGCTTAAGCTGGCAGTGTGTACTTAGACCTGTATGCTTAGTGACTGAGACCTTCACTAGCCTAAGCAAGAGGTTATATTTGCGTTGGCTCTTGTATTCTGAATAACTATCACTAGCATTAAGAGTTGTAATGACACTGAATACTCACCCATGGAATGTGACCTTGTCTGCTCCCGCGGCATTGTCTGCAGTGCTTCTACAGAAAGGCACACAGCAATGCATCATTGACTATACAACATCCTGTGCGGAGAGCACTATAACTGTTGATTGGGCTAAGAACCCGCGACAAATAACTATGCAGCAGACACTAGTTCGCAACTTTTAATGGAAAGTACTAAATGCAGCTGATTGTAGAGTTATTCTTTGTTCATCTAACTGTATCTCTGTCAGCTTTTTGCTAGAGCTGTCTTTGACGTAACCAGTATATAGGTATTTTCTATTCGTCAGACTGAGCACTTCAGGCGGCCAATACTGGAACTCATTAATACTTCCTTAGTGGGAATTTGGGAAAATCTAACAGCACAACAAGTATCAAATAAGACAAATCTTCAAAGTAAATTTTGTGTCGTTATGCTTACTCTGCATATATCGATGTTGTTTAAATATATACAATAGCTATCGATGTATTGTATGTTAAATTTGCTCATCCGTACTTCTCATCCTTTTTCAGTTTCGTTACTCTCAAGTCATAATTTATGTACATATAATACGTGAAGAGATATTTATTTATTATTTTATCTTCTTTAATTTATGGCTTTTATGAGTGCCAATCGGGGCCAATTATTTCGCTAAGATTTTTATTTCAAGAAGTAAATAAGAATTATTATTGTTTGGAGTTATGGCTTTTTCCTGTACCAGTCACCGGACTGTCATAATTAGGGATGTGATATACATCAATGTTTTGATTTCAATAATATCGACACATCGATGTTTTCATTTCGATAGCATCGACACATCAATGGGAATAAAATATCAAAATTAGTCCTAAGAGACAAAAAAAAGGGCCAACTCCATTCAACTGCCATCAACGGTCAATAAATTAACAGTGAAACAGTCAACAGTCGCGCGTGTGATTCGTGCTCCCTTATCCGTAGCCCGCCTTATTTTTTAAAGTATAAATACTTTTTTAAATTTATTTAGATCAATCATTGAATATCACTCTTACATACAGATGTGTAAAACAATGAGTATTGCTTAAAACTACATATATCTACTCGGTGGTAATATTGTAAACAGTATACAGGTATTATCTATGATCGTAAATATACTACACTACACTATGGATTGGGTATATTCAAAATCAATATTGTCAACATAGATAATACCTATATACTAGTTAATTTACCAATGTATTGAATATTGATAAAATCCATGATTTAGTTTATTCACCCTTGTATATGTTAATTTAAGATTTTGCCAAATTCTCCGTGCATTGACAGCCTGAACTGCTCAGAATAAAATCAAAGGCATCTTTTGTAGAAGGCTACAAAGACCGACAGAGAAACAGATTGATGGAAGAAGAACTAATCCGCTGCATGCGGAAATATTGGTTAAAAGTGGCGTGCTACAGTGTCTGCCGTGTAGTTATATGTCCCGGATACTTTGCCCAACCAAGGGTGTGAGTGCTCACCGCACAGTGCAGTGTATAGTCAACGATGCGTTGCTGTGTGCCTTTCTGTAGAAGCATTGCAGACAATGCCGCGGGAACAGACGGGGTCACATTTCACCAGTGAGTGCTCAATTATTGGTTTTCAAATGTGGAGTTTCATTCAATATCATTAGTTAGTTATAAGCATGAGACATATTGATTTTTTCTATGTTGTTTTTGGTTAAATAACTGATATATTTTCAAAGTTAATTTTCCATAGACTACCTATTATACTGATAAAAAAATTGTCAGTTTCATTAAACATGTACTTGTATATAATGTTAGGCCAAGTTGTAGATAGGTAACAAATAACACTTGTTATCAATTGATTTCTATAATATGTAGTATATTTGCATGACTGGCTATTTCTATTGCTCTAATTCTTTACCAGTTGAAGTTATAATAACACTCTCTTGATGAAGGCACTGTTTCCCATATCATGTTGAACTGTCCTAAAATTTCCCATCCCATATATGACATTATTCCTTCCACTACTCCTCTTCTTTTAAATGTTGAGTATTACCCTATTGTAAATTTATAAATGTAAAAGTATTAAGTTGTGAATGTTATGTAAAAAGTGTTTATCATGTGTTGTATTGTGTTATCCCTAACACTTCATTTTTAATTTTTTTTGATGGTAAATGACTAAGGTGTTAACTATTTGTAGGTTATCAAAATTTTGGTTTGCAATTATTTAAACCGTACAATCTCCTACGGCTTGTCCTTTTAACGTAACACAAAAAATCAATTATTTAAAGAAGAAAAAGAACTCTGCAATATCTGCAGTAACATAGCAAATATCAGATAAAGTAAGTAGTTGTCTCATGCTTAGTTAGCTACATGCAGAGGAAGAATATGTGAGATTGTCTGTTGGGGTTGCTCTACACATTACATACATTAAAAATCTCTTTTATGCAAGTGTCTGTCCCCAGTGGAAATTACACTATTCTACAAATAAGATGTGTTGTATTTCTTTCCTCACAAGTACTGATTCCCTTATTGCATTGAGGCAAAATGAATATAATTTTGTAAGACATTGTTGACATTGGCAAGGTGTTTTAAGTTATCTAAGAAAGTAATAGATTATTTCATGGAAGGTTACAGTTATATAATTTTTATTATGATAACACATTCCCAGTTTCCCATCGGATGCAACGCTCCGCACGAAGTGGCTTAGGGCCCTTGGAAAACATGATCAAATTTTTAAAGACTCAGCAGTGGTCTGCTCGCAGCATTTTCTGGATGATGACTTCTGCAATGTTGATGGTGTCTTGAGACAACTTCGTTCAGGTGTCATTCCATCTACAGTTAAGGTTGTAATTTCTTTATTAAATTTTAGTTGGATATATTTAAGTAATGAGAATTTCTCCCTGATTTACTAACTTACAAGAAAGTGTTTTCCAATGACACAACAATTTTCCAATGATTGTTAATTTATTCTTATAGAAAAGCAAAATATGTTGGCATCGCTGAGGTAATTGAAAAAGAAATTATTTTACTTTATTTAAAATAAGTAATTATACAAAAATAACTTATAATTAAACTATACTATTTATCTATCAGAAGTGAGGACTAGAATTGCTATATTGCTTTTATCAACTTATTACGAAATCTCAGTGTGTCCTCAATATGTGTTGATCGATGATGTAGGGGGCTTGCAGAATCTGCAGTTTCCATAGGTTGAACGGATGAAGTAAAAGTCAACAGTCTTATTATGAACATGAAAAACGAATGTACAGTAGGATGGGATGGCGTCACTAATAAGCTTCTAAACCATAATAACTGCCCTCAAAAATTTTAGTAAAGATGATATATGACCAATTTGTAAGTTTTTTAGAAAAAAATAATCTTTTATGTAACAATTAATTTGGATTTAGAAGAGGAAAGTTTTACTAACTATATTACTACACATATAGATAAAAAAAAATGTTAAACAGATAAGGACTGAAGGAAATATTATCTTAAAATTTTGAATTATCTTGTATATACACACATACACGATCATATGTCCACATTGTATTCAAACATTTAACATAATTTTATTTATTTTTGTTTTATTTTATCTTAATTTGACAGTAATGTAAAGAGTTCCAATAATATAATAGGAAGGGCTGACCCCCAAGACACGGGTATGCCTAGTTTGGGAGTCAAGGGTAGTTTAATAAACTATGTAATTTTTGGAACGAATAAATATTACCTAACTTGCATGTGGCTGTTATTTTGAACAAGCAACTAAATTCCTTTTTGTTTTCTCTGATAATACTAAACCTCCTTATTTTCTTGCAGCTCTGTATTATTTGCTTGGACACAGATAGAAATGTAGTTTCACTCAGTAAATATAACTTGGAAGATGCATATGAAAAGTTGACGGGACATTCTGTAAGTATTTTGTGGCCATAAATGTATCTATATGCCATTGACATAATTATGCTCACTCACTGCTCCAACAAGTATTTGTACTGCTAATAACCATTTAACCTTCCAATAAGAGCTTAGCCATCTACGAAGGAGATACAGTACTCACTGTACACAAACACGCCCGCTGTGGCAGCGGATGCACTTCGAACCTTGTGGATCTTTTGTACGCGCCCCATCCTTTAATCTCCCCTAAATGCACTCAAAAACCCATTCCAGAAGTTTGAGAGTGGGTTTTAGGCTGGAACCATTAAAGTCTTCTGGTTGCAGATAGGCCACTCCCAGCAGACTCATTCGTGTCCTAGCTAAGCCGTTAATTTCGCACAGTAGGTGCCTTTTTGTTTCTTCTTCCTCATTGCAGGCTCTGCAAGTAGAGTCTTCCGCAATGCCCATGGTTTTTAACATAGCCTTTGTACTGTAGTGCCCCATTTCGATTGCCACTGCATACCTTATCTGTCTTCTACTTAAGTTTTTAAAACCTTTCGTGTAGCCCGATTTTACTGCATCCAAGAACGTCTTGGAATGCCTTAGGCCCCTATAATGGTGCCATTCTGCCAATTCTCTTTTGCTGGCATATTTTGATAGTGCGGCATTTATCACGCACGGTGCTATTGCTATACAGGGTTCAGGACCTATGAATCCTCTGCTCGATCCAGCTCGAGCCAGCTCATCCGCTTGCTCGTTGCCCTTTACACCATGACCTGGTACCCATGCAAGCCTTACCGTATTGTCTTGTCCAAGACAGTTAAGGCTTCTCACGCATTCTAGCACTAGGCCAGACTTGATTTTGCTTGTGTCGAGGGCTTTTAATGCTGAGGATGTTTATTTTCCTACCAACGACTTTGCGGTTCAGCATTTCTTTAACACAAGCGTTTATGGCAAAAATTTCTGCTTGAAAGGCCGTAGTGTATTGCCCTAGGCTAATGCTTTTGCTTAGCCCTTTGGTGTGTATGCCTGCACCGGTTCTTGATTTCATCCGTGACCATCAGTATACCATGACAGGCACCCTCTTTCAGGTTCTAGCCCTGTCTCTCTATTCCTTTACTCTCATGGTCTGTGTTCTGTGAGAATTCCCTAATTTCTGTATACTCTGTGTTTAAATGCATGATATTGATCTACCTCTTCTTTAAGTGGAGACCAACAGTTCAGTTTAGCTTTTAAATAGCTAATTTCATAAACATGTTGTTGCCATTACACAATTGAAATAAAGTACTCCAATTATGACCCTCCTTTTGGGAGCAAATCACTATTCAGTTTCACTGTGAAAGCGCTGAGATAACAGTTATTAAACATTTTTAATATATATCTGGAGAATATGGTTATTTACATGTTGTTTCAGATTTGTCGAGAAGGATACCTGAAACAAACCCTCTGCATAGAATGTGCTCAGCGTTTGACAAATTTCGACAAGTTCAGGTCCAAGAGCTTGAAGGCCCGTTCAGCGATGATGGACTTGGTCAAAATGCACGAAACAGTAAGCAAAAAATTGTTAATAATGCAAGACTCGCTATAAGTTAATATGACCAGTTTTCCTTGTTTCCGTTAGGTAACAATACGACATATAAAGAACATAAACTACATAAGAGAAGAACTCAAATCAGAGATTGTCAAGACAGCTTTTGCACCTGACCACTGCGATTTACACATTATAGAATGCAACTATGGAAATGTGAAGACAGAACCAGGGAACATTGTGCTACCTGATGCAAGTCATGTTGTAAAAATTGAAAAGTATGATTGCACATTGGATGAAAGTGATATAGGACTGAAGTTGGAAGAGCCAATGGACAATATTGAAAGTCGCGATCCCACTGCGTGTATAAATAATATATCAGACGCCAGTATATTGTTGGATACGAAACTAATGAATGAAGCTCTTGGCAAGGAGCGGGATTTAGATGAAGCCATCAAGGTGGAGTGCTCAGTTTATTCTGACGACGACCACAACGACCACGACGATGATGCGGTGAGTGCGCTTTTCACATAATTGAAAATAGTGTACAGTTATATGAATTCAAAAAGAAAGTATAAGTGAGATCCAAAAGATCTCCAAATTTTTAAATATATATATATATGGCCTTTTGCAAGTCTCGGGGCGTGGTTTTAGAGCGCCGAGACCTGTCGCAACATGATCGTGCGAAGGATGACGTCAGCGAGCGGGAATGGCCCGCGTCGGTGAATTGTCGTGCGCGGTTGACTCATTGCTCGCAAGACATCGGGCATGATAGGAGCTTTATTGTGCTTTGGCGTTTTGATTTTTTTCTTAAACATTTGAAGTGTCGCTAAATATATATATATTTGATGGAATGTGCCTGCGGATTATTGGTTTTCACAATGAAGTCAGCAATGCTGACATCAATCTCTTAATTGTTGTCGTAATTCTCCATAGTAACGATAAACAATAACTTGTTTGGTTTTAATGAATCACTATTACATTTCATTGAAACACACAATAATAATAATAGTATGGAGCTCCGTTCCGTTCGACTACCCGAGCCGAAATGTCTCGAGAAACAATGAACACTCACTTATATAGTCTAAGAGTGGGGAACTTGCTTGCAGAAGTGAAGGTAGATACAATAAATAATGATTTTAACATTAAGCCTTTATTCACTATTACGCGTACAAATGTCAAGTTGTAAAATGTTTCCAGTACAATTCATAATATAATTTAAAAAATAGTAATCTTACAAATTATGTAATTTTTTTCCGTTTTATTTTAAATTTTAATATATATTTTTAAATTTTAATGTCAATAATTATATTCTTAATGTATATAGTCATGTAGTCATTTATATTTTTTAGTCAAATTAGTCTGAGGTAAAAGTCCCCTCTTCGGCGTAGGCCTCCCCCAAATTCTTTCAGTTTGCTCTATCTCTGGCTTGGCGCATCCAGTCTGGACCCACTCTTTCTCTAAAGATATCTCTCCATCTTTTCTTTTGTCGCCCTCTTTTTCTTTTCTTGTCTCTGGGAATCCATTCTGTCACCTTAGTCTGTCTTGTGTCAATTAGCCTGCATACATGTCCCGCCCATTTCCATTTTAATGCTTTGATGATTTTTATTATGTCTTTTAATTTAGTTCCTTTTCGTATTATTTTGTTATTTATTCAGTTCTTGAGTCTTAATATAAACAAGCTTCTTTCGATTTTCTTTGACAAACGGCCAGCTTTTCTTCCTCTTCCTTTCTTAAAGACCACATTTGGTAACCGTATGTCAAGCATGGTAGGATTGCGACTTCAAATAGTTTTTTCTTTATTTTAGCATTAATGATAATGATGCTTCCCATAGGGTCCCATTGCTTTTGATCTAGTTCTAATAATGGCATCCATGATAAAACTGTATAAGTCTTAAATCTACATTAAGCATCTGCGCGACAAATGGACGGATAACTCAAGATCACGCCAACCTAACCTCTGCAACGATGTTGCAGAATGAGGTAGCGCGTGTGGCGGTACCAATGTGAAGTTGTATTATTAAAACGGTGCAGTCTCATTTGAGTAACACGTTGTACCCATATTCAGACGAATTTGTTAGTGTACTTCAGATTCACTAAAAATGAAAAAATAGTGTTTGTTTTTAAGGCGGTTCTTTTTTTGGTAACGTTTTTAGTTACTTTGAAGTAGTTTAAAATGTAATTACCATTTTCCGAAAGGTCGCTTTTAGTAATGAACCCGTGTCTCTCCACGCAGCATCACGTGGAGTGTGGTAGTGAGGAATGCGACACACAGTTGGCCTACCGCACTCACATGGCACTGCACTCACAGCAACGGTGAGTACGTCTTGACTCACTAGAGTGTAAAATATTGTATGTATTGAACATAATTTTCATTGGTTTACGCACACTACTTTATTCTATTCTAGCTTGTAATAGAGTGATGCAATTCAGTTCCACGTTAGAAAACTACATAACTTTATCATCTGTTCCTGGCCTAATTGTACAACTTTTAGTTTCAAATCTTTTTGAGCCCAGTGCGGGATATTAGAGCTTCTTCAGAGAGTAGTGTTTATTCTACAACATATGGTAGGGAATACAACCGCAATGCGTACAACGATAGCAGTTATTTGCCATATTGTTCAGGTGATAAATAGACGCATCCTTTCCAGTGTGACCAATCAAGCATGGGGTGGTGGTTCCTCTACCGACTACCCTCACTCGTCAGGTATGTGGTGTCGTAGCACAATTAACGCATAATATCACGGCTACTTCTCTGCAATTCACGTACGAGGCTGGAGAAATGTTTATAGTTTTTTTTTATTTTCAAAGGATATCAGGCCTTTACAACAGTAATCAATAGTCTACTTATGAACATTATCTGTTACCGGTGTTTATAACACGTATTGAAATGACTCGTATTGAGTGTGTTGTTTATACAGATTGCTGTATAATTTACTTTCAAGAGATGAGATTCTTGACTTAAATGATTTATCTAAAGCATTGTACTGTTTGGAACTTTAAATCGTTAAATGAGGAGTACTCCTGAAACTTATAATATTTAAATAATTTCTTTGGATATGGTTTTAATTCAACATGCAGAAAAATTTCATTCGTAAAGGCATCAAATGCCTTGGGCTTCAAATGTCCCTAGATGAATGATTTCGTTGAACGTTTAAATTTAGATTCAAATGAGTTTATCCCATTGATTACTATAAACAACCCTTTTCCCGCAACTCGGAGAGGGGGGGGGGGGTTCGGATTTTATGATTTATATTAATGAGAAATTTCATTTCAGTAAAATTAAAATTGTTGACGACTCCGCTACACGAGGTGGCCAGCGAAAGTAAAAATACATTGGAGATAATTAAGAACTGTATTGTTTCACCAGAACCTGAATGCAGAACAAAAAGTAATCTAGTAAGTCACATGAGAATTCACACCGATGAAAAACCTTTCTCGTGTAAATTATGCAAGTACACATGCAGAAGTAAATACCATCTAGTAAGTCACATGAAAATTCACACCGGTGAAAAACCTTTCTCGTGTAAATTATGCGAGTATGCATGCAGAACAAAAGGAGAACTAGTAATACACATGAGAATACACACCGGTGAAAAACCTTTCTCGTGTAAAGTTTGCGAGTATTCATGCAGAAAAAAAGTAAATCTAGTAAGTCACATGAGAATTCACACAGGTGAAAAACGGTTTTCATGTAAATTATGCGAGTATTTATGCAGAAGAAAAGTAGAACTAGTTACCCACATGAGAATCCACACCGGTGAAAAACCTTTCTCGTGTAACTTATGCGAGTATGCAGGCAGAAGTAAAGACCATCTAGTAAGTCACATGAGAATTCACACCGGCGAAAAACCTTTCTCGTGCCATGTATGCCAGTTTGCATGCAGAAAAAAAGTAAATCTAGTAAGTCACATGAGAATCCACACTGGTGAAAAACCTTTCTCGTGTAAATTATGCGAGTATGCATGCAGAACAAAAGGAGATCTAGTAAAACATATAAGAATTCACACCGGTGAAAAACCTTTCTTGTGTAAAGTATGCGAGTATGCATGCACAAGTAAACCAAGTCTAGTAAGTCACATGAGAATTCACACCGGTGAAAAACCTTTCTCGTGTAAATTATGCGAGTATTTATGCAGAAGAAAAGTAGAACTAGTTACCCACATGAGAATTCACACCGGTGAAAAACCTTTCTCGTGTAAATTATGCGAGTATGCAGGCAGAAGTAAAGACCATCTAGTAAGTCACATGAGAATTCACACTGGTCAAAAACCTTTCTCGTGTAAATTATGCGAGTATGCATGTAGAACAAAAGGAGCTCTAGTAAGACATATGAGAATTCACACCGGTGAAAAAGGCGCGTTATAGGAGGACTTAGAATAAAGCCAGCATGTATCTTTCATAGTCTAGTTACATATTATTTACATTTTTTAATTCCTTGGTTCATTCGAAGCAAAATTGAATGAATAATTTTTGATATTGATGAAAGTATAAATGCTCGTGCGATTTACAATATGGGCCTGAGTCACTAAGAAACAAATTCAGAGCAGTTAACATAATGAGAGTTCACTGCGTATATATATTAGAAAACTTGTTGTACGTACACAAAAATATTGACTCTTAATAAAAAGAGTGAAAGTACTTCATACAACTTAAGAAATAAAAATAAATTTGTTATGAATTATAGTAGTCTGCATAAAATTAACAACTCATTTAAGAGTAACTGTATACGCTTCTATAATAAACTCCCAGAAAAGGTTCTAGATGTTGCTTATAACCTGGAGCGGCAGCGCAGAGGGTGCCACCGTCCATGTAGCGGAGCGGGGATTTGAAATGGAGAGGAATGGACTGTATAGCGGTTTAGAAAGAAGGAAGAAGGCTAGTGGCCGCGTAAGGGGTGACAGTGATGAAGGGGGAAAGGAATCGCGTGCACGTACCTGGAGTGTCGGGGTCTCGTCCTACTTCTCGACGTAGGGCTGTGCACGGGCGTGGATGCGGCGGCGAAAAACACTATCACTGCACTACACGGCCAGCGGTTCACTTCTTCGATAGTTCTTGCGGTTCGTATGACTTCAAGACGAAGATATGGGCGGGTTTAAAGCGGAAATATCAGCGATAGGCGAAAAACACCTTGTCGCGACGAAAGCGTAGACGAGTATATGCACGCGAGGGAAAAGATAGGGTACTTTGGGAAAAAGAAACATTTTTAAGGGGCACCGTCAAGATTAAACCAAAACTGCCGAAAGTGGCGTCACCATAACCCTTAATTTGTATTGTATGCTGTGCCATACAATTTTTTTTTAAATAAAATTTTAAAAAAATGTTGCAATTTCAATATAATTATTAATATTTATTCACATAAACTAGTCACACTATATGAAAAAATGTTTTTGAGTGTTAGCAACACTGGTGTTGTCACTATTTTCCAAAATGTCTGCCCGTAAGAAGCCAGCTGTACTTACTAAGGTATTTATTTGGTTTTTTTATTACTTTTTCCTCGTAAATTTCTAATAAAACACTAATAATTCGATGGGGACATTCTAGTGAAGTGTTCACTGTTATAATTTTGACAATATTATTTGATAATGAACTTTGTATGCTGTGAGATACATTGTCAACTTAGTAATGAATTACTGCATAACGAACCTGTATGTCATAGCATACATTGCTAATTTATTTGATTTGTTTTTGTGATATTTTTTTGCGATTTATGGGTTTTTATTGGCTTGGGCGTTTTGGTGCAGGCAAGCTTTTTTCTCTTCTCTTTCTTATGATTGGTAATGCATCTGACGTCGATGATGAGAAGTAGTCATTGCTTTGTGCAAAAGTATAGAAAAGATACCAGCTTTTGTATTCTGCGACAATTTTTTTTCATGCCCAGAACTGTTCCATATACTGAGAAAAAACTACGGCATATTTGGACTGGGCACCATCAGAAAAAATAGACAGAGGAGCAGATGTAATTTCATGTACCGAAAAGAAATGAAGAAAAAGCCTCGAGGAGCCTATGACAAGAATCGCCTGACAGTGGTGCGTTGGAATAACAACAAAGTCGTAACGTTGGTCAATAATTATGTAGGTATCGGTAGAGAAAATCAAACGCTACTGCAAAGAGGCCAAACAAAAAGTTGAAGTCAAATGTCCACAAATGGTCCAAGAGTATAATAAACATGGGTGGTGCAGATTTGGCGGGTATGCTCATCTCGCTATACAGAACTTCTTTCAAGACACGACGTTGGTATATCGGCATATATGTCCAGCTGCTTGATTTATGCATCAACAATGCATGGCTATCCTACAGAAATGAACTAGACTAAAAAAAGCTATGCCCCTGAAGGCTTTTAGGTACAAAATCAATGAAGGGCTCAAAAAGAATAGACGTGCTGTGATTGACCCACTCGACAAAAAGCGATACAGCCAGTTTCCGTGGAGTCCTCGCGATTTGACAATGTGGGTCATTTCATAACCATGACATCTCAGGGTCGATGCAGATTATGCTCTAAGCTCACAACTGTCATTTGCAGCAAATGCCAAGTCTGGTTATGTTTCGTCACCGGAAGTAAAAAGTTTAGAGTTTAATTCCAGCATTTCCTGCCAATCCAGTGTTGCAGAGCCATTATACTTCCTACTTTGCTTTTATAATGTAAGTCCGTCAACTCATTTTTATAAAGAGGTTTCATTTATATTTGTTTTTAATTAAAGTTACAATACATATTTAAGATTTTTACTCTGGTTTTGGTAAGGTATGTCCCATTCAAATGAATACGTATTTCTTTACGCAGTTGGCAATGTAGATAGATAGAACTCTTTATTGCATTCTACATTGAACAACACGTTACTAATAAACTAAATAAAACATAACACACACAAAAAGAAAAAATATCAAATTAAGTAACAAAATAAACAGAAAAAAAATTAAATTAAAGAATGCAACAGGCGGCCCTATCACTACGTAGTGATCTCTTCCAGGCAACCCTTTTAGAAAACAAACTTTCCGAAATCTAGAGGTAGCGTATATATATGAATAATAACAATATAATATAATATAACGTAATATAATATAATATAACATAATATAATATACCATAGTAGGAAGTATAACAGCAGTAAAAACAATTTTAAAATTTTACAAAAGACACAGGTAATGATTTTTGATGCGGTTCTTAAAACTTCCCAAGGATTGACTTGAACGTATTTCTGCAGGGAGTGCGTTCCATAGCCTAACTGCTTTAGCTGTAAAGGAATTGGAATAAGCGCTGGAGTTGCAAAACGGGATGTTTAATTTATTGTCACTCTGGGACCGTAGACTGATATCAGGAGGATTAACATTGTGAAATGAAAAACGTTCTTTTAGGTATAAAGGAGTGCAAGGATAATAGAGAATTTTATAAAGAAGACAAAG